>CAWUFW010006383.1:0-280000 GCA_963921515.1 Calotriton arnoldi | reverse complement strand
TTGCTTGTTAAGAACACAAGTGATTCTTTTACTGTGGGGGCATTAAAACATCTGTTTATAAAGCTTAATTCCCCTATTAATGCAAAGCAAATAACCCTGTGTGTCTGTTACCTGTAATTAGAGGTGATGGTGTAGGTCAGTTGCTACAACCTAAAATGCTATTGAACAGCGGCAGCTCCTCCCCTAAGGCGGAGGAGCGGCGCACCACACGAAAAATAAAATTATAATATTTTTCAATACTGGCTATGTTTAGGGGCGGAGCAGGGATGGACTGCCCACAGAGCAGGGGGAGGAGTGGTGGGCACTTTCTAAGTGCGGATGATGTTTGGCCAGAGGTCTTGGGCCGGCCAAACAGTCATGCGCACTTAGCATGTTCTACACACGGCTGTATTGGACAGCCGGGTGGAAAACATGCACAGTCTCCCACTCCCTGTCTGACCGTCGAACCAGGCCGCTCAGACCAATCACAACGCTGTACATCTGTGCGGAAGGATCCAGCACATTCAGGCAAACAAGAGTTCGGAAAACAATAATGCGTTACAGCTCATAAATTGACCTCGGATTGATGCTCCTGGGTGGTTAAAGGAGCCAACACAGAAAATCGCACTCTGTCACTGCCAATTACGTTGTTTAGTCTTCAAGTCAACACGTACGTAAAAGACTATGAAAAATAATGCCTGCAACCTGCAAACAACCGCTTCTAATCCCAGAACCTAAACAAAGACTTTTGGCTTCATCATGAATCATACCAGATTTCATCCAGTCTAAAGCCCTGAAGAGAACCCCGAAAACCGACATGGGGTTTGAAACGCGTCCGCATTAACCCCTACTGGGAAAACCTTTATACTGAACATTACCTTCCTGTAGGGAGCAATTTGCTGCCAAACTTTGCCATGTCAGGTCTTAAAGGTGTACCCAGTAGGCAACAGCCTTTACAGAAAAAATGACTAACTAAAAAAATAACCACAAAATGGCTGTTGTGTAGTATATTGACTGGATCTAGCTTTATTGTAACCTTGTTCCCGTTGTCCCTTGTATATATTGTATGTTTAACTTCATGTTCATCACAGTGTGTATATATGTTTATATAATTGTTGTAGGTGGTCTGTCTTTCAGATTGACATGTTTTGACGAATGATATAAACATGCAAAAGATTTAAAGAGAAGTAAATGAATACTTCAGACCATTTGAATCAGAGAATGATTTGAGTCTGTTCAAGTAAAAGCAGCACTCTAAAAGTGACGGCTAGGTACTTGTTTGTTTAAAAAGTTGTATAGGCCCTACCTAGTCACCTTCGGGCCAAACCCCCTTTTTTCAAGTCATGCTGGTGACAGCAGCATTGTGATTGGCTTAGGGGAGTCTGCGTCGACGGAAGAGAGGTGGCGGACGGCAGATAAGTGAATATTTCTTTTTTTTTTAACCTCCCCCCGTCCCCGCTCCACTAATAAAGCCCCATAGCAGCCCCTACTGCTATTAAAGGGTACATATTAAAATGAATCTGCAGTGTGATGACCGGTCTGTATCTATTCATTAGGATGGTTTAACACTTAAGAAATCTCACGGGGTGTCCTTGCACAGCTAAATTATTGTTTGATAGGGAAGTCAAATGTAAATAACACTGCTTATACTGACTGAGCTTTTAGGAAGTTCCTCGAATTGGGAAAACTGCCTGGAGAGGGGTGGGTATTTGTAAAAGTGCTTTTTCGCCTGTATTCTTGAACACTTGTTTTTGTGTGCAATACTGTGGCTACTAGTATACTTGCATATGAGATCGTTTAATCGAAAGTTTGGTCGAAGCGACATAGCTGAGAGGAGCCCTATGAGATATATACAGGGAATTAATATGTATATGTATAATACGATTGCAATGCGCTTCCATAAGGAAAATGTAACAAGTTCGGATTGACATCATTTATCTGCTTTATTATGCTGTAAGGTGATTTGGGACTTGGATACAGATTGCTATATGTTATATGTGCAAATACTGTTATAATGTTTTGTGACATTTGTTTAGGAGATTGCCTACTGGTTCCATTGATAATGTATCTGCCTGTCGAATGTATCATCTAAGCAAAAACTTTAATAAACAGATCAAACAAAAAATTTGTATACTTGCATACGGGTGCATTGTCCACATTATGCCAGGCTCTGCACATACAATTTCTGCTTTTAGTAGTGAGTGCAGTATTCCAGAGCATTTTCAAAATAATCATCCTACCCCTTCAACTCTTTGAGATGCCTAAAACCGCTGATACTCTATTAATTTGTTTCATTAATTTAATTCACCTTGAAACTTTGAACAAACTACTGCAAAGTTCGGTGTGAGAACAGAATATATTAAAAACTGTTTCTATGCTGTTTAGCAGCAGATTTCTCCATCTGTGGCTTTTAACTACAGCTTCCCCGCTCCCACATTTCTACTCCCATTTGAAATTTGCAATGCGCTCCACCATTGAATACTATTCCTGCACTTATTTTGCAATGGATGAATGAGTAGCCGTGAATGTTAGGCGGCATTGCAGATCATAGGTCTAGCCCATACTATGCATACTTACTTGATCGTTTGTTTTTGAGTTCAGTACTGCACACAAGTCTGTAATGACCAACATGCATGTGTGCTTGTTTTAGGTATCACATGGACTGCGAAATAGAACATTGGAATGTTGGGAACACCACTGAAGATAAAGGAGTGACAGAGGTCCAATAATGCTAAATAATACATGGGAGACTGCAATCCTTGTATAAAATCCTACCTCTAAATTTCTAATTACATTATAGTTGTAGCATCACTAGTCACTTGTAATAAGAAATGATGTAGCTGGTCAGCTGTAATAAGTGATGTGATAGAACATCTAGCCGCAGATTCCTTACCTTTTGAATTTCCCAGGCGTCAGACTGGTTCCATAAGTTTATTCTTCGAGAGATACCCCTGCGCATTGGTAGGTGGTGTCGTTCAGCTTCGCATGATGTCATCGGCACCAGAAGTGACGTCTGCGTCACCTTTATAGGTGCCATCTTAGCACACTGACGTGAGTTCTTTTCTTTCCTCACCAGTCAAGCGCCAGTCTGTGGAGAGCTACCCTCTGTCACTTTTTGACAGGATTTTATAACATTTTCTCAGTCCCCCTTTTTTGGTGTGTAGATATACCATGTCTAGAAAGACTTCAGGGTTGAAACCGTGCTCCGCCTGTCACCGTGGCATGTCGGTGTCGGACCTGCATTTGGTTTGCCTCTGGTGTCTGGAGCGCGACCACGACTCGAAGTCATGCTCCAACTTCGGGCCATGGCTCCGAAGGCTTTGAGGGAACCGTCCCTAAAGCTGCTTGCGGCCGGGCAGGTGACACCGCATCGCTCGACTCCTCAGAGGTCATTGTCTCGGTCGAGAGGAAGGTCCCAGCATGGCTCCAAGAGTCTCAAATCCTCCTCTTTCCATTCAAAATCATCGGGACATTCAGGTAAGAGGTGCAAGAAGCACAAGAACTCGAAGTGTGCTTCAACTTCTCCCCGTCCATCGGCCGACACGACGGAGGAGCCCGGCGTTCAAGGCCTTGTTCTATGGAACCTGTGCCTGGGTCGGCTGTGTGCCTCCCCGATTTTCCGGGAGCTGGAGCGCCCTCCCACCCAACTAAGAGAATTTTATGAGGCCATGCGCCTCATTTTTGGGTAGCCTGACCTCTCTGGCGTGCCTTCGGGCACCGCGGGGTCAAAGACTCTATCGGGTTCTGCGCCGACGGCTCTGGCCCCAGCGCCGTTTTTCCCCCATGGAGCCGACATTTTCGTGGTGCGAAGGGTGGCTGAGGTCCTTGGTCTTCAGCTTCCTTCAGTTGCGGTCAAGACTAACATCTTGACGGAGGTACTACAGCCAGGAGTTTCCTCCTCGGAACCCTATGTCCCGTTTAATGAAGCCCTCATGGACGTCCTAATGGGAACCTGGTCTAAACCTAGGACAGGGGCTCCTGTGAATAGGACGAATGCCCGCCGCCGCCCTGCTCCGAGCGACCCAAATATCCTTACTACCCACCTCACCCTACCTCAGAGAGCCTGGTAGTCCAGGCATCTACGTCCCAAGGTGCATTCCCTTTTGCTCCCCCGGATAGGGAATACAAGAGGCTGGATAGTTGGGGCAAGAAAACGTTTACTTTAGCCAGCCCTGCATTGCGGTTGGTGAACACTGCTAGCTTATTGGGCCGTTATTCCCACACTCTGTGGGGAAACAGTGGCGTAAGTGCTGCCACAGGTCCTGGAGGAGGTCTGGGCCGTCCTTTCCCAAGCAATATCAGAAGGGAGATTTGCAGCAAAGTTCGCCATTCAATGTGGTCTAGACACGACTGACTCACTGGGCAGAGCAATTTCATCGACGGTGGCTGTCAAATGCCACGCCTGGCTGGGAACATCTGGTTTTTCAGTGGATGTCCAGGCCTTGCTCATGGACATGCCATTTGATGGCACCCGTCTCTTCGGAGACGAAGCAGACACGGCACTGGAGCGCTTTAAGGACTCACGGGCTTCGGCCAAGTGCTTGGGCCTCTCAGTGGCTGCACGCCCTCAGTCTGCCTTTCACCCCTTTCGCGGCTACAGAAGGGGCTTTCAGCCATACCCCAGCGACCGAGCCGCGCAAAGTAGCAACCCCTGTGCGGCCCCGGTTCATTCCGACTATGTGGGTCGGGCAGCCAGAGGTCGGGTTAGACCACCACCACCCAGCAGCTTCAGCCTCCAAATCCTCCTAGTCTTACCCTTCCAGACCATGGGCGTCCAGTTGGTGGCAGGATCATCCTTCACCTCTACGACTGGCAGATCATCACATTGGACAGGTGGGTCCTCCAGATATTCTGAAGGGGCTACTCCCACCCCTTCAAAACCACCCCTCCCTCCATGCCTCCATCCTACGAATGGCTGACGGAGGATCATTTAATCTTACTCAGGGAGGAAGTCATGACTCTCTTGGCCAAGGGACGCATAGAGAGGGTTCCGGAGCCAAAAGTAGGCTGTGGTTGCTATTCCTGCTAATTTCTGGTCTTGAAAAATGACAAGGGTCTTAGTCTTAGCCTAGACCTACAAGCCCTCAACTGCTTCCTCAAAAAGGAAGAATTTAAGATGCTCCCACTAGCTCAGGTCCTGCCTGCCCTGGACCCGGGAGACTGGATGGTAGTGTTGGACTTGCAGGGTGCCTGTTTCCACATTCCCGTCCTGTGTGCCCATAGTCTATACCTGCGGTTTACGGTAGTCCACGAGCATTTTCAGTTCACTGTGCTCCCTTTTCGCCTTACCAGCGCCCCTTGGGTGTTCACCAAGGTGGTGGTGGTCGCAGCTCATCTGCGCAGATCAGGGGTGGCAGTCTTTCCCTATCTCGACGACTGGCTGCTTAAGGTGGGCTCGCCCCAGGCTATCGTCTCCCATCTCCTGACTACAGCGAACCTCCTGCATTCACTGGGGTTCACTATCAACATGCCAAAGTCACACCTGACTCCCTCACAGACGGTCCTTTTATCGTAGCCGTTCTGGATACAGTGCAGTTTCGGGCTTATCCTTCTGAGGGGCGAGTCGAGGATATTCAGGCTTTGATACAGATGTTTCAGCCTCTATCCTGAATTTCGATGAGAATTACTCTGAGGCTGCTGGGTCTCAGGGCCTCCTGCAGCCTGCTAGTGACACATGCCAGATGGCATATGTGGGCTCTGAAGTGGGACCTCAAGTTCCAGTGGGTGCAGCATCAGGACAATCTCTCCAGCATGGTCCAGATCTCGTAAGGAACTGTACAAGACCTGCAGTGGTGGCTGACGATCTGCGATTGGGTCAGAGGCAGACCCATCTCCCTTCCCCAACCAGATCTTACAGTAGTAACAGAGGCATCCCTTCTGGGATGGGGCGGCATCTGGGAGAGGTGGAGATCAGAGGTCTTTGGTCTCCAGAGGGATCCGGACTCCACATCAACATGCTGGAGCTCTAAGCAATTCGATTTGGCATTGAAAGCCTTTCTACCCTCCATCAAAGGAAGGCTAGTTCAAGTGTTCACAGACAACTCCACCGCCACGTGGTACTACAACAAATAGGGCGGAGTGAAGTTGTGGACTCTTTAGCAAGTGGCTCTGCTTCTCTGGACATGGCTGGAACAGCAGGGCATATCCCTGGTGGTTCAGCACCAAGCAGGTTACCTGAATGCTAGGGTAGACTAACTCAGCCATTGATGTCTAGCAGATCCCGAGTTGCGTCTTCATCCGGAGTTGGTGCAGGTCTCTTTCAGCAGTGGGGAGAGCTTTGGTTATATCTGTTTGTCTCTGGTGGGAAATTGACCCAGTTGAATCTGATCATCTCTCTAAGACCCAAGTTAAGACCATCAATCAGGGGCGCAGACTGAAATGGTTAAATATCTCTCCCACAATATTTAGCAAGAAGTTAGTCAATTCCTGTTGCATAGAATTTCAGACCTGCCTGAATGAAGAGGCTCCAAGTCACAGAATTTGGCTGGCTTATGATAAGGTCGGACGTTATATCAGTAAGGCCCTTTTGACTCAGGCTAGGTCCGGCCCACCCCCCCTTTGCTGCTGGTTTGATAAAACCTGTACTTGGGCACGTAAGACACTTCTTGCTGATTATTTTTTTTTAAACTACGTGATGGGAAGCCAAGTCAGAGAATGTAGGGTGGCTTACAGCTTACAAAGTAGCTAACAATAATAGGAAGTTAGAACTTAAGCAAGAGCTTTGGGAGGTTTTAACCTTGGCCAGCTCATTAAAAGATGGTACCGGGTTCTGGAAGGTTGATAACCATTCTTTCTTTAAAGAAGATAAAAGGACTGACTCAACAGCTTCAATCCCAGCCCATGTTTGGGAGGATCATTTTTCCGCTTTATATCAGGAGGATTGCCCTGATGACGAATCACCTCCTGTGGGTCAGGATGAAAAATTGTCAGATTGGGAAGAGGTTAGAGATGCAATTGTATCCTTACCAAAGGGTAAGCCTTTAAAAGCCAATGGAATCCCTGGTGGCCTGTTTAAGACACGTGTGGATCTCTGGCCCCACTTTTAACTCTGTTTTAATGCGGTCATTAGTACTTCTATCCCTGAGTCTTGGCAACATTCAATTATTGTCCCCGTTTATAAAAAGGGGAGTAGAAGCAATCTTTCCTGTTATAGGCCCATTAGCTTAATAGAAATAGAGATAAAAGTGTTTTTTTTTTAACTTTGTTTATTGCATTTCAAAGACAAAGCTCACCAATATAGGTATCATGCAATACAGTGCAACATTGCAAACAACTGTCATAACTCCTGATCTATCGGTACAGTACGTAAACATTTTACATAGTGCAAGTTAATGAGTCCTCTGTAATCTTCCGTGCATCCTCCACATTGGAATACCATTAAGCATCTTGGACAGGTGAATTAGTTATGGCACGCTGGTGAAGAAATTGGCGCAAAGGCTCCCCAAATGTCCCTGGGTTTTGATGTCGAAGGCAGTTCCTCTGCATATAACTCCAATCTTTCTTTACAATATACTAGGTCTTTGAGCCAGTGAGTGTCTTTCGGTGCATGTTTCCCTCCCCATGTTATGGCAACCCGCCTTTTGGCCATTAACAGTGATACTCGTGTAAATTTACCAACATTGCCCTTCACTTGTGGCAGCAACCCCAGCAAGCACATTTCTGGTGCACATTGTAACTCTATCCCAGTCATTTGGCGTAGGTGTTGCACAACCTGCACCCAGAAATCCACAACATGTTCACACTCCCACGCCAAATGCCAAAAGTCCGCCTCTAAATGGCGACAGCGCGTACAACGACTAGAGTCCCGGAGGCCATACTTGTATAGCTTAGACGGCGTGTAATACAATTGATGAATGTACTTAAAGTGTATAATACGAAGGTTGCCATTGGGTGTAAGTTGGCTGGTTAGATTACATACATTTTCCCATTCTGAGAGCGTTAGGGGGTTGGGAAGCTTGTCATTCCACCGGGCTAGACTCTTGTCCGGGGCTCTAGGGATGTCGGCTCGTATTGCTCTGTAGAGCTTGGTGACCAACTTTTTCCGCGTAGGTGTAGTCAATAATACTTGCAAAGACTGTAGAGTAGACGGTTCGTCTGGATATTTTGAATAATGCGACTTTATAGCATGCCTAAGCCTGTGTATCGTGAATGTAAAAATGGGCGTGGGGTTAGTAATGTATTGAAGGTCTGCCGCCGTGAGGAGTTTACCATTCGGGTATAGATCCTGCATGGCGTCCAGACCAGCTTCTCTCAGCGCCTTCAACGGGCCCTTCTCCTGCAGTACCGAGATGATGGCATGGTGCGCAATGGGCAATGCCGGGGCGTATATGGGTAGTTTGGAGGTGAGCCTGCCAATGTCTTGCCATGCTGTAATAGTGGCGTCTATGGGATTAATTTCATCTTTCGGGGTGTTTCTAGATGTATGTGTAATGATACCCGACAGGGGGGTCGGATTGGCGTCTCCATCCTCCACGGCAACATGTGGAGTGTAAGCATGTGGGTTGAACCAATAAAATGCATATTGCGCTTGAGCACTCAGGTAGTACGTGTACAGGTCCGGGGCACCAAACCCGCCCTGGGCGTAGTCAAGTATCAGGGTCGCCCAGCCCACTCGCGCCTGTTTGTCTCCCCAGATCAGTCGGAGCAAAGCCGTACGCAGGGTTTTTAAAAAGTGCAGTGGCAGAGTTATTGGAATATTAGAAAAAAGATATAAAAATCTCGGGAGGACAACCATCTTTACAATGGCTATGCGATCAGCTAGGGAGAGCGGTAGAGTAGTCCATCGATCGATTTGCTGATCGAGGGTGGCACAAGCGCGTCCATAGTTTTCTTGCCGGACAAGCGCCGGATCTCGATGTATCCAGACCCACAGGTATTTAACTGGATCTGAGGTCCACACTAAAGGGTAGTCTCTTGGCGGTGGGGAAGTAATGGCTGTCAGAGGTATAATGACAGATTTGTCCCAGTTAATAGTTAGACCGGAGAATAGGCCGAATCTAGTGTATTCTCTCAGCAGAGGCGCCAAGTTACGATCAGGCTCCCGCACGAATAGGACCATATCGTCCGCATAGAGGGATATGCTTACCGGGCGATGAAGAAAATTAAGGGCTGTTTCCGGATGTCTTTGACGTATCACACAAGCCAGGGGCTCAAGTGCTAGCGCAAATAGTAAGGGGGATAAGGGGCACCCCTGTCTGGTACCCCGTCCTATCGAGAATGGCTCTGACGTCAGACCCTCCACCCTCACCAGCGCCGTCGGGTCTTTGTAAAGCAGCCGCACCCAGCCCAGGTACATCGGGGGGAATCCCATTCTCTGTAGGATAATGAACATATAGCTCCATTCTATAGAATCGAAGGCTTTCGCCGCGTCCAGCATGACTGCCGCGGCATGTAAGCTTGGATCGAGAATGTGCATCATCGTGAATAGAGTTATAAGATTGTGTGAGGTGGATCTCTCCGGAATAAAGCCGGATTGGCCCGGGAGAACCAGCAAAGGCATCAGGGGTTGTAGCCTCACCGCCAGAATTTTTGCCAGTACTTTGGCGTCTATGTTAATCAGTGATAGCGGCCGATACGACTCGCAGCGGTCAGCAGGTTTGTCTTTTTTAAGTAGCGTTATGATCAGTGCCTGCCGAAGGGAAGGTGGCAAGATGCCCACTTCGTGGGCCTCCGCGTATACAGCTAACAAGTGCGGCGCTAAGATGTCCGCGAATTCCTTATAAAACTCAGCCGTAAGGCCGTCTGGCCCTGGTGCTTTTCCATTAGGGAGGTCGCGTATGGCCGCTTTGATATCGGATAGTCCAATAGGTTGGGATAGATATTCTCTATGGCCATCTGCGAGCCACACGCACGCAATATCTGCCAAATATTCCGCTATATTGGCTTCGGTCGTATTCCCGCACGATTGGTACATTTCAGCATAGAAGGCGCGAAATTGCTCCACCTGTTCCAGTGTTGCATAATGCTCTACTCCCTGAGTGTCGGTTATTTTGTCAATGCGCGTCTGCTCGGCACGTATCCTTAGTTTTGTAGCAAGGTTTCTGCCTCGCCTCCCGCCCTCTCCATATGCCCTGGCCACATGCCTGCGAGAGAGAGAGCGCATTTCAGACTCCGCCAGTGTGTCGTACTCAAGAATCAGTTTGTGAATACGGTGGAGTGTTTCTTGGTCCGGGTGTGCTGTATATGCAGCTTCCAGACCGGCAAGTGTGGTTTCAAGTTTTGCTAGCTGGTGTCTAATGTCCTTTAATATGCCGGCCGTAGTACTCATACATACACCCCGGATTGTGACCTTGAAGGCCTCCCATAGTGTGGCCGTACTATCAACCGTACCGACATTGAGTTCAAAATATTGCTCTATGGCCGTTCTTATGGTGTCAGTGTAAATGGGGTCAAGTAACGCCTCGGATCTGAAACGCCATGTGAAGGGGCGGCGCCGTGTATCTGGGACAGTGTAGGTTAGTTGTACTGGGTTACGGTCAGAGAGTGTGAAAACCTCCGTGTTCCACCCAGTTATCTCAGCACTAATAAGCCAGTAGTCCAATCTGGACCAACTATTGTGCGTAGGTGTGCCGTGTGTCCCTTCTTTCACTGACCTATTGTGCAATCTCCAGATGTCCACCAACCCGAATTCCAATATAGCATCGTTTCCACATCGGGCTACTTTCGGTGAATGGGCACCCTGAGGGCATGATTTATCCAGCTCAGGGTCCAGGTGCGTATTGAGGTCTCCACCCCACAGTGTGACTACCTCTGGCCAGTCTCTAAGTATTCCGACCATGCGCTGAAATGCCTCTGGTTCGTCAACAATAGGCCCATACATATTAACAAACGTAACCAGTGTGTTTCCAAGTTTCCCATGAACCATGGCGCACCTGCCTTCCGTATCTATATGAGTATTAATTGGAAGAAAAGGGACGCCCCTCTTGACCAGAATAATGACACCTCTAGCATAAGAGGAATAGGAGGACGCCAATTTGAATCCTGCCCATTTTCGTGCAATTCTGGCCTCGGTCTCCTTGGTAAGGTGCGACTCTTGCAGGAGAGCCACATGTACGCCGTGTCTATCTAAATACCCAAACACTTGACTAATCTTTTTGGGGTTATTCAACCCACGGACATTCCATGTCAAACATCTGTATTGTTCACCCATAGGTACCTGGAGGTGTACATTCTAGCATACTGCGGAATCGCCAACTGAGCATACACTTTAATAGGAGAATTTCTTGCACAGAAGAGGTACCGATATAATCACATGAAACAAACTGCAACTTATCAAAACATAATCCCCCTCCCCCTCCCACTTCAGCAACCCAATCATGCCAAAGCCATACCCATTGCCCAGAAAGGACCCCAACAGAAACACAGAGGGCAGCCCCTTCGAAGCCTGATGGGGTATTCCCATAGGGGGGAACGTAGTGGCGCCTACTTCTCCCCGGTGTAGTAGGGAGGAGTCCGCCTGCCAGTGTATGGAGTGAAGCCTCTGACCCACCCGCGGCCCGCTTTCTACATTTGGATATTGCAAAACGTGAGTGCAACCAGAGCGGTTAAGTGATCAAAACCCTCCCAATGCTTGCCTAACGCATATTTCGAGCCAAGTCCACCTGCTCACAGTCATCTGTAAGAGAGGCCGCATCAGCAGGTTCTCAGAGTCTACCTTATACCAGTATATAACAATATGAGGATCTGTAAATACATATCCAGCAACTGTGTGCGTCACGAAGAACACCGCGGCAGGGCCGCAACAACCCAAACGTGGATGTCTATCCCAATACAGAGTAAACCTGTCAGGATAAATACGTAAACAGGTTGAACAGCATCATGCAGCCAAGGAACATGGAGGACTGGGATACATCATCAGCACATCGATACATCCTCTCCTATACAGCCAGACCCGCATCTGGCAGGTCCTCCCAGCCCTGTTATCCCAGAACAGAAGGAGAGCAGAGACACATATTGTCAGTCATCAATGTCAGATGTGTGCGCAGCTGTCTGCCTGTTGCGCCGAAGCGACTGGGCGTAATCCATGGCCTGTTTTGGATTATTGAAGATTTTTGCTGCATTGTCCACCCCAATCCGAAGACGAGCGGGATACAGCATGGCATAAGGTAATTGTTCTTGCTGCAATATTTTCTTGACCCCTTGGAATTCCTTCCTCGCAGTCTGGACCGAGGCTGTAAAATCCGGATAAAAAGAAAGGGTATTCCCTTGATGTTGTACGGTGCCCTTCTGACGGGCTATGCGTAGCACCGTGTCACGATCTCTAAAGTTGAGCAGGCGTGCAATGATAGGCCTGGGGGGGCTCCGGGTGGAGGCCGGGGGGCCAGAGACCTGTGCGCCCGTTCCACTACCAGCATATTGGATAGGTTCTCTGGGCCGCAGATGTCCCGAAAGAGAGCCTCTACATATTCTTCCAGCCGCCCCACATTCGTGGATTCTGGTAGCCCTAAAATGCGCACATTACTGCGCCGTGATCGCGCTTCGATGTCCTCATTCTTACTTCTGAGCGCTAGGATCTTTTCAATGTCCGAGGTCTTGGTTCCATTTTGCTGTAGGCCGTCTTCGGCGTCTGATATCCGCTGCTCTGCCTCCCCCAGCCGTGCTGCTTGCTTGTCAAGCTTGGCCGACATAGTGTCCATGCGACCATTCAGCGCCTCAATCTTGCCATCTATAGATTGCAGGCTGGCTTGTATCGCCGCTAGCGTCTTTTCAAGTGCGGTGGGTGCCTGCGCAGTCGATTCCAGCTCTGAGTCCGATGCCGCATTTTGTGTGGGTCTGCCACTCTTACGCAAATCAAAGTTTAGCCGTGGTTGTTTTTTTTCCGGCTTGCCCATAACTACTGAGGGTATAGGGTGCACAGCAGCTAGCGCACAGGGGTTATCGCTGCCACCAGGATTCCCACGAGTGCGGGCAGTTTCACCACTCGGCAGTGTCCCACCGTCTCAGAGATCAATAGATGAAGCCGACCGCCCAACCTCACGTTAAGCAACTGGAGCGAGCAACATTCCCTGCTCACAGAGACCACAGTAGCAGGGCCGTGCGCGCAGTCTTTAGTCCAAGAAATAGAGATAAAAGTTATAGGCAAAGTTATACTGAACAGGTTAACTGAGTGGTCTAAGGCACAGAATATATTATCAGACATTCAGTATGGCTTTCATGAGGGTAGGGGTACTGTTTAGCAGGACCTTAATCGCCATCTTATTATTAATAAATATGATGGGGCAAAGAAGGGTTCTCTTCATCTCGTCTTCATGGATCTCAGCTCTACGTTTGATTTGGTTAACAGAGAGAAACTCTGGGCAGAGCTGAGATCTATGGGGGTGGATGGTTGTCTGGTTAATTTCCTTAGCGATCTCCATTGCGGTCTGACAGCTTCAGTTCGCTATGGTGGCAATGGCGAATGTACTAAGCATTTTGCACTCGGGAAGGGGGGCCGGCAGGGCTGGATTTTGCCCCCCTTTCTTTTTATTATGTATGTTAATTGCCTTGAAAAAGTGTATTCCGATATCAACCTTTGGCAGCAAAACTTGGGGTTATGTTAATATCGATCCTCTGGGGATTGCAGAGAATACATTTCTCAGAGGGCTTTTGGGTTTGGGTCAATCGACTCCCACAGAAATTCTTCAGCTGGGTCTGCCATACATAGTAGATTATATACGGTCGCTCCCTCTCTTGCTTTGGTGTAATGTCTGGTTAAAGGATGTGTTGAGTTTGAACAGATTAATTATATTAGATTGCATGAAACTGGATTGTGTCTCTAAAATTCCCTGGCTGGTATATATTCAAGAGCATTTCATGCACCTTAGCAGACTGGAATTATACTTCAATCCTGCCAGCATCGCCAAACATGATATTGCGTGGCTCAAGGAGACTTATCTCCTTAGATCGACAGAGAGGGAAGCAAAATCCTTGACCAAGCCCCTAGTTTGCAGCTTTATTATGGTTAAATCAGTGCCCGGGATTGAGCCATATTTACTCTCTGACATGCCTATTTTTCAGCGTGGTCTTTTCACCTTTTTTTAGATTAGGTTTGTTCCACCAGCTGTTATATCCCATTAGAACATGGTATAAGTATACTTAGCCTCCTTTATGTACTTGCAACTTGCCATTTAAATGTAATACTTTGCACATTGTTATGATTTTTCCATTGTATGCACGTCTTCGTCATAAGCTCTTAAAACCGTTTTTTTTTAACTCATGGTTTTTATCAGGCCAGCCTTTTATTTTTGCAACTTTTAGATTCACATCAGTTTGCTACAATGGGTCAAAGTTTCTTGTGGGGGTTTATAAAGCTGTTCGTCCGGTACAATGCTGAGTTAAGATGTTTGATGAAACTTATATGTTCTTGCTTTTTATCATGTAGGTTTTTATGTATTGCTGTACTATTGTTTTTATTGTACTTGTATGATTTTATTGATAAAATTGAATAACGTTGATGATGATGACTAGCAATATCCTTATAACATATGGCAGACGGTACTTTATTCCACATGTAGCATCTTCTGAGGGGGAAAAAACAATTATGCTGGTCCCCCCTAAAATATTTGAACAGATTTTTGTGAACATTCTCACACAAGCTCATAAGTCACAAGACCCTGTATTACAAATACTGTTTTATTTTCTAGCGTATAGCAAAACAGTTTTTCAACAATGAAAGGTTATCCCTGGTTTTTAGTCTCAATAAGTAAGAGAATTCCTCAAATTTTCCATCCATCCAGCCGCGTTTAAAATATGTTGATTTGAGGACATTTTTAAGCATTCCCTTAGTTTTAAGGGTCATATTGCCAGTGAATTAGAAAATATTGTATCATTGACTCCATTTTGAGTTGATAAACCTGTCATAATTTTTCTTATGCTGTATTGTAGTCCAAGTTATGCGATGATGATTTGGATTTTGAGAATAATACCAAAAAGAGCATTACAAGGAAACCTTGACATCTGGAAAACAACCTGCTGGTGTCAAAAGACAAAAAAGCAGTCATCATTTGAAACGAAAGGTAAACCTAATGTTTGGTGTCCTGTAGTTGTTTTGCAGTACTCTATAGTTTTTCTTGTATTCTCTCTAACTCAACTTTAAAAATATTATTTTCGTTTCTTATCAATGCTTTAAGTGATCTATTTTTACTCATACCTAGACCCAACGGCCCTCTTTTATCTGCATCACAAACATTCTGACTATTCTCACCTTATTATCTTTAATTCGTCTCCCTTTACCCGCCTCCCCAAGGCCACACTTCTCAGACTGCCATCCTTCACCCCATAACTGCCCTTTCTTGTTGCTCCATGCCACATCTGACATTCTCTAAAACTCACTCTGTCTTCTTGGCTACTTACTACCTCCGAATGGCTGTGAGTGAATATATCCTCCTCTTTCTTTTTGGCCCCAAGCCACATCCTCACATTCTTTCTCTTCCACTTCTCATTTTACCCACTGTTCTTGCAACTGTGATAAATTGGATTGTAGTTCGAGGGGGTGAAACCCTACTCAAGCAACAGCCACAATCCTTGTCTGGTGAACCACAAAAAGTCACTAAATTCGGCCAGTGGTAACTGAACTAGTGCACCCAGACTGAACCTGAGGAGACCGCATAATCATTTGGCTGCAACGGCGGCATCGAATGAGGACCGGATTGCCTCGCTCGTTGCTAACAAGACCTTTGACTGGCCGTATCTGTTTGGGGATCCTGGCCAAGATGGACTTCGGCCCGAAATATATTAAATTGGTCAAACTGCTATATGACAGATCGAAGGCCAGAGTGAGATGAATGGCCACACTTGTTGAGGTATGCTGGACTAGTATTATGTAGTGCCTTGAATGTGTGCGCAAGGAGCTTGAGTTGTGCTCATTTGTGAATGTGGAGCGGTGGAGCTCCTTCAGGTGTCTCTGAATATTCACATTCATATTTAGTTCCAAAAACTAACCTTTTGCTGCCTCAGCGAAGACGGTTTCTCACTCACTCTGATATCTGTCTCCTCTGCATTATTGTTTCTATTTCAGAGATGACATCTAGTATTTAACAACAAAAATACCAAATCCTTTTATTTAATGACACTTTTACAATGCTGGCTATTTAGCAAAGGTATCTGGTCATTGATTAAATTTACAGAGTGCATATTTCAGTATTCCTATTACAGAATATTTTGACCATCTGGATGTAAGGGATCCTCTTGGTTCTTTGCAGCAGAACACATTTATTGGCGCTATGATAAATACCCTTATGCTGCCTTCAGATGACCCCTTCACTTCTGCAAATTAAGTCTAATTTCCGTGCTAGGTCTCACACAGTAGTGTGTTTGTTCTAAAAGCCTCAAGACTTCATGGATCTAGATAGTACCACTTGTCCATATGACAATGTGTAGGATACAACTTCATCTTGAGTCCCAGTGGAGTATGGAATTTGACTGCTAGTCTGTCAGAAGTCTTATCTCTTGGAAAGCACCAGTAGGCCATCTTATTTGTGGGCATCCTGTTTTCTGATACTCCAAGTTAGTATCACCACGACTGGGGAATGGCTATGGGCCTTCCGATGATGAATCTTATTTGGCATCTTTCATATGTCAGTCTACTGAACATCCTGGAGTTGAAACAGTGTTCTAAACTCTCAAGTCCTTTCGGGCATCCTCAGAAGGTGAACAACCCTCATCCTTGCAGACAATTTGATGGTAATGTTCTACAGAATAGTGCTGCCGTCACTTGTCATATTGCCTTTGGTCTGTGGAATTAGACTGTGGAACAGGGACTTTGACTGATCGGAATAGACTTTCAGGGGCCTCCAACACACAACTAGATTCTTTTGTACCACGTGGCAATCTGGGCCTCTCCCAACGCCTGGAGGTCAAATTGACCTGCTGTTGCTGAAGTAGATCTACACACTCTGCTTGATTCTTGAACTTAGTCACTTGGGTCCTGAAACGTTTGCCTACAGTTAAGTATAATTTTCAAAAACAACTTTTGAAATCTTGCAAGAAGCCTAAAGGCCATATACAAGGTTACAGTATAAAAGCAAGTGGCTGACTTTATTGAACACTAGCTTATATTGCAAATCTCCTACAGCTTTCTTCCAGGCCAACCTGTGCTTTGTAAGAATCCTTCAATCCTTCTCAAAGGTCTACAGAATTAGCACGGAGACAGTACTTCTCACACTGTTTAAAACCTCTGTCTAATTCAAAAACAACTTTGTAATGCTGGTGATGCCTCAGGTGGTTCTGTCTAGGCAGGGCAAAGCGTGGCCATTCAGGTCTGTTGAGCCCACCTTGCAGACAGGCCCCGAAATATCTGTTGCTCATTGGGTGGTCTGTGTTGTTCAGTGTTGCAACATATATGGTCCCCCTTCTCAGAAAGGCACCTATATACATGCAGCGAGAGCCCAATCAGTATTTGTTTCTTTCAACATTATATGCAAAGCAGTGAAGTGGTCTGCTGCATCCCTGTTTGTACACCCTCTAACTATGGTTGACAGCA
Organism: Calotriton arnoldi; assembly: GCA_963921515.1. Classification (NCBI taxonomy): domain Eukaryota; kingdom Metazoa; phylum Chordata; class Amphibia; order Caudata; family Salamandridae; genus Calotriton; species Calotriton arnoldi. The sequence goes on along the minus strand of CAWUFW010006383.1, from coordinate 262,563 downwards.
CTGTGTTCTGATACCCACCTTTGCAAAGTAACTAATTTCTCAAAAGGCTGCCAGACTTTGGTGCATATTAGTCTTCTCACAACTCTGGTAGGAAGGTGACTGGACATACAGCAGGTTCAAATTACTCGCCTGTTGACTTTTTCTTATTTTTGGTCCTTGGTTACTCATCCTGTGTAGAGTCAAGGCTATCAGTACTAAAGTCACTTTAAGAAGTAACTTGCACTTTACTATTAAGGAATGCTGTCTGATTTGTCTTATGTGCACTTGTTCATCATGAAGAAGTTGGATAAATGTTACATATTCTTAATTGATCCTTTTGACAGTGAGTTGTTTCTTCTTTTTGTAGCTTGCAGCACAGCAGTTCTTCGATGTGGAAGCTGAGCTCTCCTCAGAAGGTGCCGATGAAGTGTCATCTGATGAAACGTTTGATTCAGCAGATGAGGGCCATTCCTCACTGATGGAGTTTCTTAATGACAATACTGAGCTCTCACAGGCTTTAAATGGTAAATGTATTTAGAATGCAGCCACCCATCTCAAGCCTGAATTATAACATTGATTGAAATTATGAAAAAAGCTTTTGAATCTATTTTTTTCTGAATTATTAATGTCTCATAGGATTATTTCTGATATTTATTTTGTTAATTACTTATTGTTGATGCAGGTAGAAACCAGTGTGTGTCAAAATGGTCAATTAAGTGCATGTTGTCCTTATTTACAGAGCAGCCCTTGCACCAAGTGCTGCAGTGGGTACTACTTCCTCCAATTTTAATATAATTTTGTATTGGCGTTCGAAACCGAGCACATACAAGACAACAAGTTATTACATTGTCCTCATGTTAAAACAATATTTAGGTGGGAGAAATAAACAACCTCGGTCAATAATTTACACCGCACAGTACATTTAACACTTCTCCCTATGCATCTCTTGCAAAGCCACAGCCACTTAGGCAAGAATAGAAAGAAGATTCAGAATTGTGCCCCTGAATAACAAGAAACATTCTAAAGTTACTTGTGCAGCCCACCTGGTGTTCTTTACTCATCTCCATCTCCACCAATCTGTACCATTTTCCTTGAGCACATCAACAGAGGTAGTCACTGAACCAGCTTAGTAAATTAGGGAGATCATCTATAACCACTTAAATTACCTGTGATTATCTGCATGGAACGTTGACGTATTCTTTACTAAAATTGAATACACCAGGTCAGAGTTTAGTTGTCCCTTCACCCATTGTGACATATCTCCTGGTGTTAGAAGTGTTGTGTTCTGCTACCTCTGCACTCATATCTTTTAAAACTCTTTATACTACATTAACCAATTCCAAACTTCTCTCCATTAAATCTGGTTATCTTCTAGTTCAATCTTGATTGAAAAAAGTAGTGCCATTTTTTTCAAAGTTAATTGAAAGTGCTGTTAAACAGGAACTGTCGTGTAGTTCCTATAGTACCCATGCAGGACCTGCGCGTTTGTATAACATAAGCTGTGGGCTTGGTGGCAGACTGACTCTGTGCACCCTCACCGCGTATGTTAGATTGTTTTGCATTAGCTAGCTCACAGTGCCAGTAGAATCTCCTCTTATCGGGGAGAGATTAGTTTCTGGCAACCTTAGACCATGACAACCCAAATTCCTCAGAATCGTGGAAACAATATACTACCTTTCGCTCAGTCACTCGTGCTTACTTATTCGGTTTGTCTCAGAGAGTTGCACAGAATAAACAGTTGGGCGTTTCAATAAGTATTTATTGAACAGATGTTATTCTAGTGTAAAATATATGTGCTGCGGCAACCAGCAGACAATAGCAGAGATATATTATCAGCAGTACGATAAAAGCAAAGGGATAGAACAGTTCTACCATATTGCAATAATCATGGATACATACATGAATATAAAAGCATTATGCAAAGTGTGCGTACTCCTACGATGCCTAACTAGATGTACCTGAGTGTACCTAGCATATGTGTAGGTCTAAAAACCTAAGAGCCAAGAATCCTTCTAGGATTTAGTCGAACCCCCATACCTGAATAGAGAGAGTGTGGGACCCCGTCCTGGTCTCGAGTTGGACACCCCGTCCAGGGCTGTGTCAGACCACTATCAGCTGGAGCGACTGCATGCAGGAGCCTCAGCGTCTCTGGTCAGTGTGTCAGCATGGAAGTCTCGGTTCCCTCTGTCTTACCGGGGCAGTGTGGTATATACCCTGGAGACTCTTGTCCCTTTGTGTGGTTTGCATTGGGCCTGGTCAGTCTTGAGTAAGACGTCAGGGGTGAACTTTGTACAGACATATTATGCAGGTGCTGTATTCCTAGAGAATCATGCATAATTAATGGATACAGTGTGGGCCTGTGTTTTGTAAAAACCCTGCTGTATTCAAAACCACAGAATAGATAACGTTCAGCCCTCAGAGCTCGTTGTGTACTAGCGGGGCTAATGTGGGTGAAAGATCATGCCTATATAAGGAATCATACTATAATAGGACATGTTTAGTTATGACCGTAATAGGGCATATGTGGCATTGACCATAATAGGGCAAGTACGAATATGACCATATTAGGGCAAATACGAATACGTCCATTTTAGGGCATGTATGAACGGGTCTACATTAGGGCCTCTATACGGGACATAACACCCACTCCTCTTCCGAACAGGATGACCATACTTAAAATCTGGACAATTTAAAACCCTTTTAAAAGCAAGTAAAAACATGGTTTTAAAATCTGTTTTAAAAAAAAAAATTCTTCTGAAATGTTAGTAATTCAGCTAATTTCAATTGGCACTATAATAAAAAAAAGTCTATTTTGTTTCTCCATATAAGTTGCCTCACTCAAAGCGGAAGAAAGCCATACTTTTCTCGAGCGAATGTGTCAATTTAGGAAATGTTCCAAATTTGCTCGTTTGTTTTGAAACGAGTGAAGAAGCCGAATTCTTTCCCAGGACACGATGAGCCAATTCAAGATTAAGCGTCCTGGCTGGGAAGCACAACATTATCGGTGTTAGCTGCTGCAGGCGACAAATCCAACGCCTCACAGAGAACGTCAATCGCACGTAGATGAAATGTAGCACTGCCAACAGTCGGTGCTGCGGCAGCTTGTGTGGCAGTTGTTACCTGGGTGCCTGTGGAGGAGTCACCTAACCCAGCAGGAGCAAACGGCACCTGCGGATTCTCCAGGAATGCATTCATCAGAATCGGAAGCCGCTGTGGACAACGCAGATCATGGGTCTTTATGGGGTCCAGCATTGCATCCGTGCCGGGAGGCGCATCTGATGGGAATGTTAGACTAAGATCCAACGTGCATTCTTCTCCGCAAAACAGGCATCGAAGAACAGGTAAGATGCAGTCTACCCAGACTGGTCGAAAGGATAGAAACCAGGAGGCATTGAGTTCTCGCAGGCAAGAAATGCCCAGAAGTTGTACCATGCGTTCACGGTATTTCCGCTCCTGGAGCATGTTCGACATTCCCTCGGGAATTGGGCCGTCCATTTCGTAACAGTAGTATTATGAATAGGATCCCAGCAATCAGCAATAAGATTAGCGGGAGTCCTCCAAATACGCTTCCCAGTACGGAGTGTATAAAATTTGGAATCACTCCGAGGACTGTCTGAAAGGTACTTAACAGTCCTGACCCTATGGTCTTAAATAGGTGTAGAATTCCGTTCGTATCTGACATATTAAAGATACGGCCCACCATTTCTACGAAATGAAAGGGGCAGTTTGTACGTATGAGCACCTGTATCTCAGTGGAGGTCCTTGCAACTTGCAGTTCAAAGGTTTCTCGAGCCGAGGTTAAAGGTACGGGCTGCTGTAAAAGCATGGCTTGCAGTCTGCTCAGAGTATCAAATTGTATAAAAGAAACGTTCAGTGAAGGCCATAACGGCGCCTCCCTGACTGTGTTGAGTGGTGGAAACAATACTTGCATATAGCAAGTAACCCTGGAGTTAACAGTGACCAGATATGCTACGCCCGGAAGCATCCCACAACAACCTTGATCATTTAGCATCAAGTAACTCCCATTTGAGAGCAGCTCGAAAACAGGCGTGATCACTGCAGCTGGGGTTCGTCATGCGACACGATAGGTTCGCGACTGAACCGTTACAGGATCCGTGTATAGAAATATCCTGACACATGAGAGACCCGCTTAAAGCGTTCTTGCAGTTTGTACCACTCAGATACACTTCTCGATCCCCATTCCGGCATTGATATCTATATGGTAAGTTCCAAGATTCCTTAATGTATCCCTTACCCATTTCATATTTGTCTGCCTGCCTTTGCTCAAGGCAATATTGAAACTGAAACGTAGTGACCGGCAGAGTGATTTGGCCATGAATTAGCCATTCTGTTGATGGTGACTCGGCTACAGTGAATGGTAACCTTTCCAGGTTCTCAATAAGCAGCATTGTATATTTGGCTCCCCTTTGTGCCATTTCTGTCTGTTTATCAGTTAGATTGTATTCTGAAAACAGAGACGTGGTGTTTATAAAACGCCATGGCACATAGCCTGCACACAAAGATTGTAGCGTCCAGCTTAGCATCATAATAGAATGTAGTTGAGATTGCCCGTGTTGTAACAAGGCCAGATCTTGTTATAATATGACGATTGCCGAAGACACAATGTTGCCCAAGGAGTAATTCCTGGAGGTCAATGTTGTTAACCCGTTATCCACTACAGCTAGTGCCTTTTCCAAGTTAATACGGTCTATTTCCCCTATCCTTTCTGCGGCCTCTTGTTGGGATATTTTCCACTTCTCATTATAATAGGCATAAATGCCGGCATATATGAAACGTTTCTGACGTGTTTTCCTTGGGCCTGACAAGAAGTCCCTAAGGTCCACATCTGGTGTGAGTAAGGTCAAGTGATGTTTTACATCTGTGAGTGTTGAGGTCTCTAGCCAATCAAGGCACAACTTCCCAACACTATAGGATGTCACTACCCCCGGGTGATGTCTCTGTACATAGCGTGGGTCTGGCCTATGGATACTAAACCCTTCGGTTGTATTCATAAATCTCTGTTGACATTTGTTTGTGTCAATGGGCCAAACCAGCCATTCCATCCAATCAGGATCTGATCTGTTGTACTGGAAAATGTCAACCAATCTCACCCCATGTGTAGTTGAATTCTGCCCCCCACCCATCTGCGATGGTGTTGGAAACCCCGGTGTGTTCATTTCCTTGCCTTTGGCTAATCCAAGACAGGTTGTTTGTTGCACAGTTTCATTCAGAAATAAGATCTGCTGTGGAATGAGGCATGCTCTAAATAGCGCTTCTGTTCCCTGGACTTGCCAGTCCCTAGAACGCCAGATTGATTTTAAATCTATAGTGTCCTTCCATAGGTCGAAACCTTGTGTAGACAACTGGTTCAAAAAGGATTCAGAGTAAATATGTTTGGTGTTTGTTAACATAATTTTCTGAGCTGAAATGTTCGCCACTTTATAATAAAATGACTTCGGGTCGGATGTGTTAAACCCTGAGAAGTATGTGAATTTCTGTGCAAATGCCTGTGAACTACCTTTCGGTGGTGTTGGACAGTGTTTCCACTGGTGGTACTCAAATACATTTTTAGGTGTTATTGATTTGTGCAAGAAATGATGACCATATTTCTGGTAACAGTACAATGTATCATAGTCTGAAATACGTTCTAACATTTCATTGTTCGGGAAATGCAGCAGTTTTTCTAAATCAGACATCATAGCATTTACAGTTTCAGTGTCCCAATCATCAGAAAATGTACTGAAGGTAATGATATCACTTAAAGAAATTTTAAATACATGTTTTAGCTTTAAAAGTTGTCGGACCGAATATATCATAATCAATCTTGTCCAATACTATACCGTCCGGTATAGGAACTGCTGTAATGTTCACTGAAGACAAGTCTCTTGGTTCACGATGTGAAGACTGGTGTGGTTTTAAAATCAAATTGACTCTTTGGGCTGTAGAGCTTTGCTGGAGGTATCGTCCATTAATAAGCATACTAAAAGTTATTATTAAACCTAGCCAGAAAATGAAAAATAAAATCCCAGTGATATACCATAGTTCTATCCAAGGTGACACCAGGTAAGTGCTTTCTAAAAAGTTCAAAAAGTCATTGAGTTTCTGTTTGAAGTGAATTTTTGGCTGGTGTCATTTCCGGTTCGCTTGGATCCAGTGAAAACGTATCAAAGTTCATGAAATAGCCAGAAGCAGTTCGATCAATTGTTGGAATTGCATCGGGATTTGTTGAAATCTGATTTTGCTCTTGACGAGGCATGTTGACGTAGATGTCTGTAGTCGGTCTTAATGCAACTTCGTTGTTAAGTTGATTTTCATTTTGAGATGAATTTGTTGAAGTGGAACGAGTTCCATAGCATTGTTGCTTAGTCCTTCATTCCGTACAGGTGGCTCTTCAAACGTGATGAGTCTTTCTGTTTGGACTTCTTGGATTGTAGCGAGAGGAGGGCGTCTGCTACTGTGGAGTCCATGTGGCCTACTGTTTAGTATCAGCCACATAGTGTGGTTTGATTAAGTCGATTGAGACAAATCTTGGCAAGATGTGGCAGAAGTACAGTTCTTGTGCCGTGGATTGCTAGGACCGGTACAGGCTTTCTGTAGGATGGCCCAAATTCTTTCTTGTCAGCAATCTTCTATCTGAAAAGATCCCCGATCTTTAGGATCCAGACAGGTCTTGCCGTTACTGCCTTGACTTCCTCAGTGGTGGTCTGTTTTTGGAGCACGTTACTTTGTTGTGTTCTGGATTCATTTAGATCCTGTAAAACAGCCAAACGATCATGGATATCAAATGGTTTTTTATCCGCCACTGTGCCTTCACAATCAAGATCAGGTACCCACATTCTTGTCCCAAATAGGACCTCGTAAGGAGTGACACCCCCTAGAGAGCTTCTTGGCTGGTTATTGATTGCTCGCTGTACCCCATAAAGGTGATCGACCCATCTACCGCCCTTGCCTAATACCCTAGCTGTTAAAGATTGCTTTAAGTCCCGTTTTTTTCTCTCCACACCGGAATTTCCCTTGGGATGATACGGAGAGGAGTACCACAATGCTACGCCCATTCCTTCCATGGCCTCTTTGTAAGCCAGAGAGGTAAACGCCGGACCACAGTCAGAATGTAACGTGCCAACTGCGTATGTGCCGATAAAGACTCGCAAATCTTTTATAACAGTTCGAGCGTCAGCCGAGCGCTGAGGCCAAACCCATAGGAATCTAGAGCAGGAATCCACTGCAACCATGATATATTTCTTGGACCCAACAGATTGTAGGGGTCCGCAGTGGTCCAAATACACACACATGCGAGAGGTTTGTCTGATTTCAGCAATGGTGTCTGTGCTGGGCGTGTTACGGTGGAGCCTTTCATCTGCTGACAGATGTCGCACTTTAAGACATAGTCTTTGGTCTGCTTTAGTAACCCTGGCCACCAGTAGCGCTGTTTCAGTAAAGAAATAGTCGCTATGACGCCTGTATGCACGGAACCCAAACCCTCGTGTGCTGCTAGAATTAAGCTTTGCCTATGATCCATATTTGGTATTACTCTATCCCCACTCCAGGAATCTGAGCATATGGAATGTTTTGTGCATCTAACTTGTAGGAGTACTTGAGTGGAAATTTTTAGGTACTGCTGTGCTGCTTTTGCGTGAAGCATTGACAGCTACCATAATCTCGCCGTCTACCCTAGTCTTTGAGCGAGTAACTGCAGCTACGGCGGCTGTGCGAGACAGCCCCCTTTGCGGCTTCATCAGCCAATGAATTCTCTTCAACGTGAACGCCATCACGCTGATGACTCAGTGTATGTATCACGTGAGCCCTTGGTAGATTCGTTTCTCAACTCCACTACCTGTTCCTATAGCATTTAATGCTTAATTGTGCCACCTTTTGCATCTTTTTTTTTAAAACAAATTTTATTCGTCAAGATACACATATATTGCAGGGCTCTGTACCCCAGAGACATCTGCACAATCAAATCTCAAAAAAAAATTGACTGACATTTTCAAGTGAAAACATAAAAGAATAAATAACAATACAAAAAAAACAACTGCAACACCCCCCCCGCCCCCGACCCTCCCCTCCCCCCCCCCAATCGCACTATGCTCTCATAACCTGACCAAACCATTTGAATAGAGCAGGGGGCCCACCCGTCCGGACACCCCCCTGCACAGCACCCCCGCATTCCCAGTATGTAAATATGAGTCATCTCAGAGGATAATCCCCAGCTATCGATACCGGTTCCAACAACAGTCCACGGTAATCCGCCCATCGTTTACAAATTTTGAAGTATTTGTGCGGGCACCCCCTAGCAAGGAAGATGGGTTTCTCCAGACCCATACAAAAGTCTAGGCCATTTTTCCATGCAGCCACGGAAGGGGCCCTCGGAGCCTTCCACGCCCTTGCTATGTCCCTTTTCGCTAGGGTAAAGCCCAATTGCATCAGGTGTCGCTTATAGATGTTGCCTCCTATTCCCTCCATAACATGGAGCAGGGCCAGCTTCGGTGTGCGGGGGAGATCCCAACCCAGTACCTCCGAGAGGCAGGTAAAAACCCCTCTCCAAAAACGATCTAGGGAGAGACAATGCCAGACAGTGTGGATAAGTGTGCCCTCTTCCCGATGACATCGAAGACACATTGGAGAGGCTATCAGCCCCGCCCTCCACAGGCGCGCACTCGCGTAAAATATACCCTATGTAGGTACTTAAATTGGACGAGGCGAAGTCGTATGGCTATGGCCGCCCCCCACGGAGCAGCTAGGGCCTCAGACCAGTCCTCCTCCTCCAACGGACCTACATCACCCTCCCAATCCCCCCGGAGTTTATGTAGCGTGGGGGAGCAATGAGTAACCAGGGACTGATAAATCTGGGAGATTTTGCGGTCCTTGAGGTCCCCCAATAATGACTTTCGCCTCCAGCGGGCTGAACTCTGGCAAGGACTCCAAGCCCTCCAGGCTAGGGGACAGGTTATGCCTAAATTGAAGGTATCGATAGAATTGGGACTGCGGCATGTGGAATTCCTTTTGGAAGTCCTGGAAGGATTTGAGTGCCAGCCCACTCATAACATCACCCAAGACCAAGATGCTTATGTTATCCCACCCCCGGAAGCCCTGCAGTACCGCCAGTTGCGGCAAGTGCCCATTATTCCAAAGGGGAGTTTCCTGAGTCAGCGTGTTCCACCACCCCATCCGTCGCAGTGCCTGCCTCCAGACCTGGAATACAACCCTTGTAGCCGACGGCAGCGAACCCCGCAGTGGTGCCGAATAGAGGATCGTATGAAGCGAGTAATTCCCCATGAGTCGCAGCTCAACCGCGTATGCTGGGTCTTCCCTATTGCCATACCACCACTCATTGAGGACCAGCAAATGTGAGGCATGGTAGTACGAGTGGATGTCAGAGGACGCTAGCCCCCCGCAATAAGTGGACAAGAAACACGTCCGCAGGGCTACCCGCACCCTGCGCCCCTCCCACAAGAACTGCCCTAGCGCAGCATTCACCTGTCGGAACCATCGGGGCGAGATCTGGTATGGGTGGTTTTGCAGTTGGTAGAGGAGCCGGGGAAGCGCCACCATCTTAAATATAGCCGATCTGCCATATATGGACAGGGTCATACGGGACCAGGACCTAAGGTCTTCACGCACTCGTTCCCACACCGGAACCAGGTTACGCTCCCAGGAGACAGCGGGCACGTCTGATAGGAACATGCCGAGATATTTCAGCACCCCCCACCGCCAGCTGAACCGATGAGACCCACTCGCCCACGCCCGTCCGATCTCCAAGAATCCACAACGTGGACTTACGGGGATTCATATATAATCCAGATGTCTCCCCAAAAATCTGCATAATACGCAGTAGCCGCGGCCCGTCCTGTCCACAGTCGTGAGAAAGAAAAGGACGTCGTCCGCATACAACGCGATCCTGTCGGACAGTCCCGGAGCCCATTCGAAGCCCCGTACCTGTGCATCCATTCGCACCCATGCCGCCAGAGGCTCCATAGCCAGTGCGAATAAATAGGGGGACAGGGGGCAGCCCTGCCTCGTACCCCGACTGATAGAAAACGTGGCCGAGGTCGCACCGGCAACCCGCACCGACGCTGTTAGATCGGTATACAGGAGAGTTAGATAGGAAAGGACTCGCGGTCCAAGGTTAAGTCTGTGTAACAAAGCGAACAGGTACACCCAGCTCAGGGAATCGAACGCCCTATCCATGTCAGCCAATAAGAGTCACGCCGGTTCCCCCCAGCTGCTGAATAGCCGCCATCGCCACATGCACCACCCTGATGTTGTGCCTGGTCGCCCTCTGGGGCATAAACCCAGCCTGGTCAGGATGGACCAGAGTGGCAATGTGGGGCAGAAGGCGATTGGCCAGAGCCTTGGCCAGAATTTTTGCCTCCACATTCAGGAGCGAGATGTGACGATACGATGCATGTTGCTCCGGGGGCCTACCCGGCTTATGAAATGCAACCACCTCCGTATGTCTCCAGTCCGGAGGGAGTGAGCCCCGCTCTCGAGCCTCCTCCACCACAGATCTGTAGTGAGGACCCAACTGCAAAAAGTAATGTTTAAAGAATTCACTGGGAAACCCGTTAGGCCCCGGCGCCCTCTCGGAGTTAAGCTCCCCCAAGGCCGTGCCCAGCTCTTCGTCTGTCAGGGGCAACTCCAACTGGTCCCTCACCTCGTCCGACAGAGCCTTGGATGGAAGATCAGTCATGAACTTATCTATTGTGGCGGCTTGCAAGCATTCCCTAGGGGCATATAGATCTGCATAATATGCGGTGAAGCTTTCCGCGAGGGCCAGAGGGTCTGTAAGCGATTCGCCAGCCTGGCCCAAGACGCCTGGTAGAGCCTGAGAATAAAACGTCCCTTGACAGAGTCGATGCAGCATCTTGCTGGATTTATCCCCCCACTGATAAACCCTGCTACGCGTCGCCAACCAGGCTTGGCGGGCTTCATCCATCTGGAGGGCGGCATAGTTCTGTTGAGCCATCAGTAGTTGCCTCCTAACTTGGCCGCCGCCAGCCTCCCGACTCCTACGTTCGAGATCCTCTATGCCCTCCTCCACCTGCAGCAGCTCTTCCCTACGCGCTCTATGCGCCGCCGTGCACCAGGATATGTCCGCCCCCCTCAGTGTGGGTTTCATTGCCTCCCAGAATAACTCGGCCCTGGGAACCGACCCCGCATTAACAGTCAGGTATTGGTCAATAGCACAACTCATGTGTTCTCTATAGTCATCGTTTTGCAGATGCCATACCGATAGGCGCCATCTAAACAGTTGTTTTATCCGCCCTATTTGGAGCGTGAGGGCCACCGGGGAGTGATCCGACAGGCCCCGCGGAAGAATCTCCACCGACACCACTCTACCCACCGCCACCCGGGGAACAAAGAGGTAATCAATTCTGGAGTACGAATCGTGGACTGCCACCTTTTGCATCTTTGAACCCGTTTTGTTCCCAATTATGTAAATATTCATTGTACGACTGACACAGTAAAAGGAATCACACACAATAAGTGTGGGGAATTCGTGCCAGTATAAGTGCTTTGAGTTCTGCCAATTGAGCCGTGCAGTCTCCTAGAGATTGCGTTTTAGTGCAACTCGGATGGAACTTTCCATCGTGCATGCGACCTTTAACAATCGCACACGCCGCGCTGTAAGCTTGCTTACTCCCTATGGCTGGTTGAGCAGAACCGTCAGTGTAAATAATGTATCCATACTGATCTAGAGGCAAAATTTCATTTGGTAGAGGATATTCTTGTTCGTATTGCAGGAATGCCTGTGTTTTTAAACTTGGATCAAATCTGTATTCAACGTCCGTTGCAGTAAGAGAATTAGCCCATTGTATCCATCTGGGATGTAAGGCTTTTGCAATTGGAATGCTAGCTTTTGTAACAGCTTCTAAAGCTGGTACTGGGAGTCCACGACAATTATGCGTTTTCCCTGAGCCAGAGCTCTTTCTCTTGCTTCAGCGGTCTGCACTGCTGTCAGAATTTTTTCTGTTGAAGTGAAACGCATCTCTGCGTTTGTGTACAGGTGTGATTTGTATGCAATTGGTACTGTTTCACCTTCATTAAAAGTTAAATAAGTGTACCCGCATTGACCCGCTATTACTCGGATCACCAAGTTGCGTACGTTTACGCGTGTCTGTAAATGTTTAGAAGCTATCATGTCTTCCTGCAGGGACCGCAGGATATTCGTATGTTCCTGTGTCCATTGCCTGACTGAAAAATCAGGTTTTATTAAGTCGTTGAAAGGTTTTACTCTTTCTGCGTAATCCAAAATGTATGTTCGACCAAAATTTAGGAATCTCAGAATTGATTGTAAATTCTGTAATAATTTTGGAGGTTGGAGTAGCGCACACTTCTCTAAAAAGTTAGCTGCTAGGCTTTTTCCCTCACTTGACAACTTGTATCCTAAAAACAGGACACTGAGGTGGGCAATTTTTGATTTCTTGAAATTAAATTTATAGCCCTCAGAGGCGAATCCCATAATAATGGTGCTCACCCTGGTCAAGTGCCTCTTTAAGTCATCGTCCGTCAGATAAATATCATCCACATAGGACAATGCTTCTTCATCCAAATTTTGGAGTAACTCTGTTACTCTTGCTGAAAATACCCCCGGGCTGTTTTTATACCCTTGGGCTAGTCGACAAAATTGTCGCTTAGACCCTAACGCACTGAAGGCGGTCAGATACCTGCTTTCAGGCTCTATATTTTGGCAGAAAAATCCATTTGAGATATCAAGTGTTGTTTTGTAATTTTTCCGCACAATGTTATTCATTAATGCGGCACTGTGTGCATTTTGAACTGCGAATGTCTTTGTGCAAGTGTTTAAATGTCTGTAATCCAAAAGCGAAACGATATGTGTTGTCAGGTTTCATTACGGGAAACAAAGGATTGTTCATAGGTGAAATGCAATTTTCTATCACCCCCTGATATTCTAGTTGATCTAGAATCTCCTGACTTGTTTTTAGCTTCCTGCTTTATAGGGTGTTGCCTTTGAGCATTTGGGAAACTTTTAACGGGATCACGTGGTGGGTTGAATCCTCATCCCAACCAACATGATTTTTATACAATGCTGGAGCTAGGGCAACCGCCCACTCCTGCGCATATGCATGTTTTTAGGTGAATGGGAACGAGGTCGGAAAATGCTGGAAAAATTACAGTTTCTCCCCTAGGGCACTCCATGACGAATGCTGGCGGCCAGTCTTGTTCTGCTAATAGAATGTCATAACCAGATGACAGATTTTTCCAAAGAGACCTTTAATTTTTCTGGGTTTGTCCCCCTCCAGCCGGAGTGTTATCTCATGTAACTTATTTTTTTATACTACAAATGTAAATAAGGTTTTTCTCATAAATGTAAGTTTATAACATTGTGAGTTTTTATTAACTGTACAATAAACAAATTCTAAATTCTAAATTCATGTAACTTATGTGTGACACTTACCCGAGTATCGGGTGTTTCCACCGTGATATACTCACTCAACTCCGCTGTCACCAGAAATTCCTTCAGGTTCTGGCGAGCTATCGTTACTTCTGCCGCGCTGTCTAGCATCGTCAGAGCCCATTCCCCGTTCAGAAGCTGTGTCCTCAGAATTCTGGGCATGTCTGATCTTGAGACCTGCTACCTTCTTCTTTTTGAACTGAGGTTTTGATTTTTGTGTATCCTCTTTTTTAGGTGCGACGTCCGCAGCGCTTTGCGTGTCTCAGGACTTTGTACGCTCCTTTGACCGTCCTTCCCTCTCGTAGTTTTTTGATGAACCATGAAAGGAACGAGAGGAACGAGTATCAGTATCCTGATACCTGTCAGGTTTTTTAATATTCTCCTTATTCCTGAGGTAATACCTCCTTTCAGAGGGCTCTTGTTGAGGAAACCTACCTCTGGATTGAGATCTGTTGTCTTTAGACTTTTGTTCTTTTTTATTTTCCCACTTCTTTTTAGAAGAAGTAGGTGTCTGCTTTGTAGTATCCTTTTCAGGACTGCCCACTAGTTGTGGTTTTAATGCTTTCCCACCCAGACTGTCTCTGCCTAGTTCTGCATATGCAGTTTCAATTATTTTGGGTAGTTCCTGTTGTTGATCTTCTGGACCGAACTCCCTTAGGCGTTGGCGGATCGCCACTAAAGCTGCTTCCCCCTTAATGTTAGCTAGTATTATGGCTGATACCTGGTCAAAGTTATTTAGTAACTTCATCCCTAAGTTTAGGGCAGGTTCTGCTCCGTACTCATTTTGTATCTGTCTCAATACGTCAGGTACTACTGCTAAGGACGGGATACCATGTGTTCTGGTATATATGGCAGCAAAGACTGAACCCCAAGAGGTGTAGTCCTCTACTTGTGGTCTGAGACCCATGGGCAAGCAGATTGTTAGAATTCTGTGTTTATCACAGGTGGTAGTTTTCGGGAATACTGCCTCAAGCTGAGTTATTTTCTGAGCTATCCAGAATGGGATTTGTTCGCGTTTTGCTGGCATTTTGCCCATTGTAATGTTTGTGGAGTAATTTTATTAACTGTACTCTGGACTGGAGAATCTTGTGCGGCAGCTGGTGCAGGCTGAACTGTTAAAGTCCTCATCACAAATTGTGTGAGGTTTCTGTAGATTTGAATTAAATCTCTGTGTTGTACGAGTAAGTCTGGCTGTGGCATTGTGTTAATGTCCGGATGCGGTGTGTATGCCGCTAATATGGGCCATGTGGCTCCTGCTCCTCCGAGCGGGCCTAATCTTGCTCTTCCTCGTACGTGGGGTAGGGCACCTTTAAACCAGTAATTATGCTCCTGGTAAGTGAGCGGAATCTCTAACTCCTCAAAAGGAGTATAGTCCTCTGGTGTTTCATCTCTTAGGTAGTAGTGAAATACATCTGTGGTTGCATTTGCTGCTGGGAATGTAACCCATGAATAGAACACCTCTGTTTTGTTTGATTCGTGTGCCTCAATCACGAAAATTACTTTACCACCCCTGGCTCTTAAACCATGTTCTAGAAGTTTTATGGTGACTGCCCTTCTGAAATTTGGTGCAATTTGTATTGCATCTTCAGGGTCTTCTTCTCCTAAACCGAAGGGGTCTGTTTCAACTCTCCTTGCTTCTTCTGCTTGTTCGACCATTTTTAGGTGGAAGAAGGGTGTTTAAGGAAGTTTTAAGATAAGGTGTAAATGCACAATTGTAGGAACTATATGTCCCTCAAGCTTGAATAACCAACAGCCAATAAATAGTATTTTCGTACTACTCAGCTGCGGCGGATTTTGTACCCACCCACTCCAGACGTTTCTGGGGTTTTTGTGAGTAGGTTCTCTGAGAATAGCACGACTGAACTACTCAGATTCTACTGTTAAATAAGTACCAAACCAACGTTGGTGGCGCCATGTCGTGTAGTTTCTATAGTACCCATGCAGGACCTGCACGTTTGTATAACATAAGCTGTGGGCTTGGTGGCAGACTGACTCTGTGCACCCTCACCGCGTATGTTAGATTGTTTTGCATTAGCTAGCTCACAGTGCCACTAGAATCTCCTCTTATCGGGGAGAGATTAGTTTCTGGCAACCTTAGACCATGACAACCCACATTCCTCAGAATCGTGGAAACAATATACTACCTTTCGCTCAGTCACTCGTGCTTACTTATTCGGTTTGTCTCAGAGAGTTACACAGAATAAACATTCGGGCGTTTCAATAAGTATTTATTGAACAGATGTTATTCTAGTGTAAAATATATGTGCTGTGGCAACAGGGCCGGACTGGGAACAGAAACCGGCCCTGGCAAACTGCTCAGCTGGCCCCCCCTGGGTGAGGGGGAGTGCAGCCGAGCAGTTTGCGAGGGCCGGTTTCGGCCGATTTTGTTACAGGGGGCCGATATTGCCGACCCCCGGTAACAAAAACGGCTTCCCAGGGGCCCAAAACCGGCCCCCACCCTAGCGGCCTACCGGGGAAACGCCCGGTGCCCGCTGTGGCCAGTCCGGCCCTGTGCGGCAACCAGCAGACAATAGCAGAGATATATTATCAGCAGTACGATAAAAGCAAAGGGATAGAACAGTTCTGCCATATTGCAATAATCATGGATACATACATGAATATAAAAGCATTATGCAAAGTGTGCGTACTCCTACGATGCCTAACTAGATGTACCTGAGTGTACCTAGCATATGTGTAGGCCTAAAAACCTAAGAGCCAAGAATCCTTCTAGGATTTAGTCGAACCCCCATACCTGAATAGAGACAATGTGGGACCCCGTCCTGGTCTCGAGTTGGACACCCCGTCCGGGTTGTGTCAGCCCACTGTCCGCTGGAGCGACTGCATGCAGGAGCCTCAGCGTCTCTGGTCAGTGTGTCAGCATGGAAGTCTCGGTTCCCTCTGCCTTACCGGGGCAAGATGTGGTATATTTATACCCTGGAGACTCTCGTCCATTTGTGTGGTTTGCATTGGTCCTGGTCAGTCTTGAGGAAGACGTCAGGGGTGAACTTTGTACAGACATATTATGCAGGTGCTGTATTCCTAGAGAATCATGCATAATTAGTGGCTACAGTGTGGGCCTGTGTTTTGGAAAAACCCTGTTGTATTCAAAACCACAGAATAGATAACGTTCAGCCCTCAGAGCTCGTTGTGTACTAGCGGGGCTAATGTGGGTGAAAGATCATGCCTATATAAGGAATCATACTATAATAGGACATGTTTAGTTATGATCGTAATAGGGCATATGCGGCATTGACCATAATAGGGCAAGTACGAATATGACCATATTAGAGGCAAATACGAATACGTCCATTTTAGAGCATGTATGAACGGGTCTACAATAGGGCCTCTATACGGGACATAACAGAACTATCTCCGATCTTGGAAATAAAGAGAATCCTTGATCCAGCCTACACTGGGTTTCATCCTTCTAACAGGATAGAGTAAGTTCTTGTGGGTGTCTGAAATGTTCTTCATAGGATACTGGATGTCGACAGTTGTGTTGCCCACGTTCTCCTTGGCCTTTCCTCAGCCTTTGACCCAGGCCTTTCCCCTACTATGCTGCATCGTCTTGAGGCCTTGGGGGTAAGGGGCAGTGCCCTAGTGTGGTTCAAATCATTTCTCCAAGAAAGCACTAAAACAGTTTCCATTCCTCTGTCCCCTTTGCCTTAACTCCTTTGTGGGGTTCCATTGGGCTCATCTCTGAGGGCTATGCTTTTAAACATTTACATCTCTCCTTGAAAACATTCATTTGATTTTTTTGGCTTTCTTTTTACCTGTTAATGTAAAAAGCTGATGACTGGATAAGTAGGTGTCTCCCACATAGTTTTGTTTTCAAGGGTGTCTAACATTTCTCTTAAAGTTAATAATACTGAAGAAATAGAGGTACTTACGTTGGACAGCACCTTCACTGTCTGGTCTGATACATGGTGGCCTGGCACAATAGACTTTGGTTCTCCCCCTTCCCAGGTAGGGCGCAAGATGAGTATCATTTTTGAGAAGACTCCTTCCCATAAGCTTCAGTTAAACAAACTCTGTCCTCTACTTGCGTCTTCTCTTGCTGCAAACACTTGCTTCCGATGTCACACTAGTCTAAATAATTTGGAAAACTGAATTAAGGATTCTTTCCAGTCCAAACTCAGAATACCTTGGACCATTCAACTTTTAACTGTACTGCTTACAAACACATCTTTGTCCTTCTTTTATTGTGATTACCATTTAAAGAGGGGCGACTGTATTGCACCTTCACATAGCCCTTTTTGGCAAATTTTACTTAATTGGAGCTTTGTGTAAGTTGTATTTCTAGGTTGTCCATTCACTTCACGTTTTTCTTTGTTAATATAATTTCCATTTTGTAGGGTGCCTTTTCTGATGGTCTTGTGATTGTGGACTCCCCCATCTCTATACTTTTAATCAACCACTGTAGCAATGTAGGGAGGGGGTCTAAAACTGTGATGCCTTCTGCAAAACCACACCCTCAAAATGGAACTCACTGTCATAATTTGTGTCATAGTTGTATGTCAAAATGTATTTGATTATTAAGTGACCTTTCAAAATCTGACATTTCATAACTAGTAGAATAAATCAGTTCTTATTTTACAGAAACAATGCGCAAAAATGAGTTGTGTGAGAAATGAAGTGCTTGTAGTTGGATCTCATCCTCTCACACTCCACCTTCAGTTAAAAATTCCCTCACGTTTTTCATTAGGAAGGTATTACCACAATGTTAATCAGCTTTGTAATGCTATAAACTGTTACTTTGACGAAAGTACTACCAGTTGTGATTACTTTCTCAAATAGATTCAGAGATGCATGGTATTTACATGAAATCTGTTCGGAGTCTGGCATTCGGAAATCGTTTAAAATTGGTACCCAGCAAAGCAAGAGACAATGACCTAACTATCTTCTCACAGGTATGTGTTCCAGGAAGGTATCATTTTTGGGAGAACATGTGTTTCTATCAATTTTACCTGTTTAATCCGGATGTTTAATTATTTAAACCTTTTTTCTTTTATTTTGGTTCAGTTATTTTTCCTTCTTCTTTGGATTTTCTTAACTTCACATTTTACTCTTTATGTAACAATTATTTTTTATTGAAGTCCGCTGAACATCAACACAGCTTTCCGCCTACAACCATTGGCCGGCAGCATGCACAAATGTATGAATTTATACACAGCTCTCTGCCCACAACCAGGAGTCCGGTGGCGTTATGCGGAGTTCTGAATTTTAACTGTTGAAGAAACATGAGAAAGAAGGAGAAAGTAAAGGACCCAAAGAAATATCAGACAGTAATAGAAAAAAAGAAGAAAAAAATAACAACCCGCCCAGCCACACTCCCCCATCTCCTCCGCACCAAGATTCCATTGTCCCAATTCCCTAGGATGAAAGATGAAAACTATATGAGAGGTGGAGCAATCGAACTCTCAGGCAACAGTCTGGGTGCCTTCCCTATCCCTTCCGGGCAGCAGTCCCAAGATTTGCAGATATTTTGGTCAGGTCACTTCTCGGAACTCTGTTGACAGTAACGTAATGAATGGGGCCCACAGTTCTGGATATTTGTCTGCCCTGTTGTCTGCCATCAGTGACATGCGTTCCAGTGCAAGCGAAACCCATAATCTATGGAGCCATGCCACATGGTCTAGGATCTCCTCCGTGCCCCGTACGTGCCAGGAGGACCTGTCAGGCAGCGTTCAAAGCAATTGCCATTTGTCTGCCTCTAATCGACAATAGGGGAAAGGTCAGGGGGTTAGATAAGCCCAGGATCATGTATGCAGGGAAACGGGGTATAGTCGTTTCAAATGCTTGGTCGATATCATTCAGGACCCGATCCCAATATCTGGCTAGCTTGGGGCAGTGCCACAGCAAGTGTATGAGGGAACCCATCTGCCCACATCCCGCCAACATTTTTCGGAATGCCCTCCATTCCAGCCATGTATTCGTGCGGGTGTAAAATACCAGTAGGAGGCAATTTTATAAGCTGCCTCTGTGCCGGACATGTCATGCGCTTTGTGGTGTATCCTGTAGTATATATCCTGCCATTCTTTGCCGGAAAGGGGGCGCCCCAGTTCCACCTCCCAGCAGAGTGGGCCTTGGTCTTGGAAGTGTTGGCCTACCCAGAGAGGAAAGCATAGAGTTCAGAAATAAGATGTTTATCTCCGTCTTTGCATACTCGCCATTTTTCAAAACGGGTCAGAGGGCGAGAGGATCCGGATTCATAGCTCGGGGAGGTCACCCAGTGCCTCACCTGCGCATAGTGGAACAAGTCTGTCGCCTGTAGTGAGTAATCCTGTTGCAGCTGGTCGAAAGGAATGTCCCCCAAGGGTTCAAAGAGCGAGCCCTCCCATTTACAGCCTTGTTCACGCCAGCGCTGAAAAACCTCTGAACTCATCCCCGGGGGGGGGGGGGGAGTCTGGGTTGCCAATAATCGGCGGCATCGGCGAGGGGAACATTGTTAGTTTGTGTTTGAGAGCCACCGCATCCCAGATTTTCAAGGTCGTGGCCATTACCAGCGAGGAGTAAAGCCCCCATGCCCAATGTTTGCAAGGCAGCCAGATCTCCCGCCAGATATTGGCTCCAGCTAGCGTCTGGTCCATGAAAGACCAGTGCCTTTCTGATAGCGGTCGATTCCACTCTACAATAAAGCGCAACTGTGCAGCCTGGAAATACCGCGGGTTGGGGGAAGCGCCAGACCTCCCCCCAACTTGGGTCGAATAATTTACTATTGGTGAATGCGCGGGTTCTTGCCATCCCAGATGAACCGGTTGATGGCGAGTTGTATGTTACGGAGGGTCGTTGACAATGGGGTTAGTGGTATGGTCCGAAATATAAAGAGAATGCGTGGGAGTGTTGTCATTTTGACGGCCGCAATACGGCCGGACCATGACAACCCCGCACGGTTCCATGCAGAAAGCTTCTTGTTGGTCCGGGCTCGAAGGGGTCCACAAATAGCTGCCAGCATCTTCACCGGCGTGGAGGCCAGTAGTATGCCTAGGTATGGTATAGTCTCCGCTGCACACACAAATGGAAACTGTGCCTGCAGTGTGGTTACTTGGGGCGGGCCGACCAAGAGGTTTAAGATCTGAGATTTTTGGAGGTTAACTTTGAACCCCACTACTAAGCTAAACTCCCTCTATTCCTGAAGTAGGGATGGGAGCGAGGTTGACGGGTTTGTCAGGGACAAGATAATATACATCATCAGCATAGAGGCTAATCGTATGCGTGTCTGTTCCGAGGCGGATCCCTGTGACCTGCGGATTGTCCCTTAACCTCTGTGCCATGGGCTCGAAAAGGAGCGGAGAGAAGGGGCAGCCCTGGCGGGTTTCCCGTGCTATGGGGAACGATGAGGACAAAGTCCCATTGACCCAGACCGAGGCTCTGGGGGCGCTGTAAATGCAGCGTATCCATGATATGAATCTGTACCTGAATCCAAACCGGCGGAACGTGGCAAGCAAGTAAGTCCAGTGGACTTGGTCAAACGCCTTTTCAGTGTCAATGGAGAGGAAGAGAGCCTCCCTCCGCAAACGCTGGATCAGGTCAGTAAGATGGATGAGGTGTTTCGTATTGTCCCCATACTGCCTCGCCGGTATGAAGCCCGATTGGTCAGGGTCAATTAGGCCTGGCATGATTGGGTTGAGTCGCACTGCTAGGATGCCTGTAAAAAGTTTGGCATCAGTGTTGAGCAAGGAGATGGGACAATAGGCCCCACAATCCCTAGGGTCCTTCTGGGGCTTAAGAATCACAGAGATGGATGCCTCTAACATCATATCAGTAAGGGAGCTGGATTCTAAGAAAGAACTGAACAGCCTGGTCAGCAGGTGAGCTAGCGCTTGGCAGAAAGTAAAAAAAAAAAAAAAAAAGAGGGGTGAAGCCATCCGGGCCGACGCCTTGGAGGATTTAAGGCATGCAATTGCCGCCACCACCTCGTTCACTCAACTATGTTAGTCTAGCTGGAACGCAAGATCTGAAGGGAGGCATGTCAGCGGGACCTCTCGCAGGTAGGCCTCGAAGTCTCCGGTTGGGGCATCAACACCAGCATATAGGATGTTATAGAAAGACTTGAAAGCCTCCGCTATCTCAGGGTCCTTATGGACCTCCACCCCATTCAGAGTGCTAACAGAATCCACAGACCCAGACAATGCCTTTCCATGCAACCTATGCGCTAGCATGTGACCGCAACGATCTCCACTAACATAGAATTTATGCTTAAGTCGTAAGAGGGTGTATTCCGCCTGATCAAGGCGTTTTAAGAGAAGTCTCTGCTTCTCAAGTTCCCGCCAGACCCGAGGGGCCCCATGCGTTTATGAATAGACTCTCTCTCGGAGACTGCTTGTTTAATCTGCTGCCGCTTTTCCCAACGCAGTTTATTCTCAGCCGCCGCGATAGCGATCAATTCGTCCGAAAGACGAGTTTAAGCGGCTCCCACATTGAGGAAAGACGGGTCCCCTCAAGATCATTATTACTGAGGTAGTCTCCTATAGCCAAGTGGATTGCTGGCACCGTCTGAGTGGATTGCAGCATGGCGTCGCGCAATCGCCACCGTGAATGGCGGGCTTGTGCGTTATTCAATTGTAGCATCAATATGATCGGGGCATGATCTGACAGAGATCGGGGCTCTATGCTTGCCTCTCCAACACAGGCCGTGAGGGCTGCAGTAGTGAGAAAGTGGTCGATTCGGGCATATGACTTGTGGGCTGCAGAGTAAAATGTGTAGTCTCTAGCGGAGGGGTGGAGATGTCTCCAGATATCACAAAGCGCGCCATCCGCCAGCCATTGTAGGCCAGCAGTTGAGAAGGCGCTCGTCTGGGAGGAACGCTGGCTAGGCTGGTCCATGTCCGGGTCCGTCACTAGGTTAGAATCTGCCCCAATTAGAATGGCCGAGTCAGGGGAACTAAGTGTATTAATGATGAAGGGTTCTTGCCTGTCGTTAGGTGCGTATATGTTTGCAAGAGTGAAAGTGATGGCGCCCCAATGCAATCTAATCACTAGGACCCTCCCCTTAACTTCCATGAATGTGGAAATTAACTTGCCATGGAACTTCTGGCCAAGGAGGATAGCCACCCCATTTTTCTTCGTCGGGCCGGAGGACCAATACTGTCGGGGGGGAACCAACGCAATCTTTGGCAAGTAAGTGCGTCTCCTGGAGCAAGCAGATATCGCCACCCGACCGCTCCAGGAGGGACAGTACCGTAGCAGGCTTTTCCAGGCTATTTAGGCCCCGAACATTTAGACTGACGATGCGCATGTCATGGGGCTGGGGCCTGAGTGGCGCACTTAATTCCACCGCCCTCCCTCCCCCAAGGTCACCTAGGTAGGAGGCCGGGCGCGTGGATGGGGGGGCCCTGTCGAGGCGCAGCTGCCTAGGCCTAGGTAATAGCGGAGGTGCAGAGGAGTGAGAAATCAAAGAAGACAGAAAAAACCCCAAGGAGAACAATTTAGTAACATTTGGAACAACAGAGTGTGACCAGAGTTCGTCAAAACAGCCTAGTTGTGTGGAGCGTCGTCCAATCGCGGCATCCATTGGGTGCGGTAAAGAACTCCAAGGGACCACAGACACGTATCAGGCAGAGCATTAGGAGAAGCAGTCACGCAGTGTCACGCTCGCCCGTCTGCCGCCACTCCGTCTTCCGACAGCCCCTCATCTGAAAGCTGCTTCAAGTAATCCCCTTTGTTTCAAGACGCTTCCATGAGGGTGGATTCTCCTGAGAGCGCTTGGGGCACCGATTGCCACTCTTTGGAGGTGTCTGGGTCCGGCTTCGTTCTGATATGGGCACCCTTGACCTGCTTCCAGCCTTGCTGCTTCTGCCTTCTGCTGTCGGGGGAGTGTGACCGTCCATGCCTTTTGACGGGGTCTTCAATGTGGAGCAGGGTGCAGGCTTCCCTAAGGGATCTCAGTTGGTGTAACGTTCCATCGTGGCGAAAGATGATTCAGAAGGGGTGACCCCATGAGTATGTTATGCCTGCTTTCCGCAAGTGATCAGTAACCGGGTGGAATTCTCGACGTTTTTGCAAGGTGATATGGGAGAGGTCCTGGTAGAGCACCGGAGAGTGGCCTTGGAACTGGAGCGGCTGTGCCTCTCTGGCTTTCTTTAGAATGTCCTCCTTTGTTTGAAAATCATGTACGCACACCAGGATGTCAGCAGGGGGATTCTTTTCTGATCTGGGGGGTCCTACCCTATGGGCACGGTCAAGCTGCAGCTTTGTCTCACTTGCATGACCAAGTAGGGTTTTCTATACCCATAAAATCGAATCTGCTAAGAAGGCCCCTAAAAATATCTTTTGTATTGTGAAAGAACTTACTTCCTTGGAGCGAGTTACAGCAGTGTTGCCGGCATCTACGGAGTACTGTAATAAAGTAGCTAGTTTCTTTTCGGAAAAAATAGAGAAGATATATGCCACTTTCCCAGGAACTAGTAGGAATTGTACTTTCGCTCCCCAAAAGAGTGAAATATCTCATGAGGGAAGTTTTACTCTCCAACTACCAGTCGAAAAAGATATACTTCAGCTAATGTCAGTAGTAAAATCGGTCTCCCCCATGGATATGATCCCTCCAAATATGCTATTACGAGGGAAGGAAGTTATTGCACCAGTGCTTACAAACTTGCTGAACTCATCTTTTAAGTCGGGGCAGGTTCCTAACAATTAGAAACAAGCGATGGTGGTTCTGTTATTGAAGAAACTGTCCTTAGATCCTACGCTTCCAGAAAATCTGAGACCAGTATCACTGTTACTTTTCTTCACTAAAATTGCAGGAAGATTTCACAACTCCCAACTGACTAAGTTTATGGAAGAAAATCAGGTACTTCATGAAAAACTCTCATGGCCCTATATAGTACTGAATCTGCTTTACTCCTGGTAGATGAAGGTAGGATGGCAGCACTGATCCTGTTGGATTTAAGTGCGGCTTTTGATACGGTATCCCATGACCTCCTTTTGGAACGGTTATGGGATGCCGGTATCAGAGTCAGCACATGGAATGGATCAAGCGTTTCCTACAAGACAGATCCTTTCAAGTCCTTCAACGGCCCTTTAAGTCGGAGATCCGTCCTCTGTTACAAGGGGTGCCACTGGGTTCTACCCTTAGCCCAACGTTATTTAACGTGTATTTGCGCCCACTAGTGGATATAGTACTGAAACATGGGGTGAAGCTGGTGTCCTATGCCGATGACACTCAGCTGATCATCACGTTAGAACAGAAGGCTGTAGAGGCTGCACCTAAATTCAAAGCCTGCTTAACTGATTTGGCTAACTGGATGAATTTCAGCTGCCTTCAATTAAATGCAGGCAAGACTGACATCATGGTAGTTGGTAAACAGCCTTCTATCTGGTCGCATAGCTGGTGGCCGGAAGAATTAGGGCCGACCCCGGTTCCCAAACCTAAGATCAAAAATTTGGGAGTATGGTTTGATAATACCCTATCTTGTATGGAACAGATAACAGCTTTGGCCGGTACTTGCTTTGGCCTTTTAAGGATGCTCCGGAAAATCTTAGTTCTTCTACCTCTAGATGCAAAAAAGATCATTATTCAGGCTCTGATTACATCTCGATTGGATTACTGCAACATTCTCTACCTAGGGGTCACTAAAAGCAATATGAGAATGCTGCAGAAAGTCCAGAATGCTGCTGCCTGGATGTTATTGAACATCCCAAGGCGAACCCCGGTGGGAGCAGCCCTGAGGGAACTACATTGGCTACCGGTGCAGTACAGAGTAACTTTTAAAGATCTGTGTTTCTGCCATAGGATTCTGAATGAGAAAGGACCTAGCTATCTTTGGCCCTTACTCACTCCCTACAGACCTATCTGGTAACTTAGGTCTGCGGGCACAGCTAAGCTGACAGTGCCTAAAATTCAAAAGGCACGTTTAGGAGGCAGATCCTTTAGCTTTTTAGCAGCTAAAGCTTGGAATCAACTGTCGTTGGAGCTGAGGATGCAGCCCTCAGAAGTGCTGTTCCATAGAAAACTCAAAACATGGTTCTTTCGGTCTCCTTTGAGGGATTAGTGCTAATTTTGCTGTCTTGGATAGGGCCCCATTTTTCTCAGACAGGGATGTCTTAGCGCGGGGACACTCCGTTGGAGTAACCATGCGACTTATAAGCTTTTTAATCTAATCGTGTGACGAAAGAGTTCTGAAATGTAAAAGGACAGAACAATGGTGGACTATGAGAGCCGCACCTCACTGCTAAGTTCCTAGTGTAGTGATTTCAAACAGTAATCTATGGAAGTGTGCACAACAACTCCTGCACCTGCCGTTGATGGGTGCAAACTGCAACGCAGATTGAAGAATGGATAATTTAGGAAAGGTGCACCACCAAATTTTCTTTTCCCAAAAGAAATGATAAATGGACAAATGTTCCTTTATGTTTTGTATTCTCCTTTATTTCAATTGCATCAAAAAACAGGCTCCAGCCAACGCGTTTTGTTCAGTTCACATTGAACTTTATCAGGGCTGAAAATGACAATATAAAAAAAACATAAATATACATAAAGACAAAAATAAACATGACATAATAATCAAAACAACTTTAAAAACATGTCGCATTGTAAGACACACAACACGATATGACATCACCCATATATACAAACAAGAAAACAGCTGGCAACAACAGAACAGAACTAACAGTAACACAAAAAGTGTATATTGTTAAGAACATTCATATAGTACTGCACATAGATATTTACTTCACCAATACGAACCAACTGAAACGGGCAAAGCAGTTAACTGGCCTAGTGTTAGCATGTGTTAAATGATTGTGAGTGATTAAATAGGCATCAACCCAAACGCCCAATAGGGCCTTAAATTATAGCCATGCTTGAGGCATGATCATAATGCCATCAACTGTATGGCTAAAAGGCTCAACGGCCAGCACTTGCTCGTTTGTAGATTGCAAGGAAAGACAAAGTGCCATATGATCTTTACAGGTTTGTATGCAATATTCAAATTCAGATGGGAGGGTTAGGAATTACTATAACTAATTCAATATCTAATGCTGAGTTATGAGCTCAAGTATGCAGGACCAACCTCCACCACCCAGGTGTTTAGACCTGTAAGGAAAATGGAAGCATACCTTAATTGTGCAAGTGGTCAATAATCCAATTGTGGGGTAGCAAGATTGGACGGTAATTCCACAGAGTTCCGTGTGTAAAAACCATTGTTGCTATACTCCAAATTATAGGAGTTCCATGGTGGGGCTCAAAAGTATGGGCCCGACATCTATGCCTAGACATCAAAAACAAAAAAACTCCATAAATAGAGACACAACCATATCAAAATATAATATGTTGTATAAATCGCATCACATATAGTCAGCGCTTAAAGAGCATGGACCGCACTACTCAGTGTCGCACACTAACAAATGCATGCCTATAGAAACATGCACGCATGTTGCAAGACAACAATTACAAATATCTGGGGAGAAGGAACATAATACACCAAAGGTGCGACAGGAATACGGGCGATATAGAAGGTCACCACACTTATACTGAATAGCAGCAAAACCAATAGACACTGAGTTCAGAAATAACGGAGTGCCTACACATTAGTAGGTGTTAGGTATAACAATAATAAACAAGCATTGGAAATGCTATAGGTCTCGCATTTGCTTGAATTAGAGCTATTGGCGTTGTAAATGACAATGTCCTTTACCCATGTGTTATGGAGAGTATGTATGTGGTGTGGAGTGGAATCATGTGGGTTGGATTTGAACTGTTGGTTGTGGAATTGTGTGGTGTGAAGTGGATTTGTATAGTGGAATTATGTGGCATGGTGTGCAGTGGAAATATGTGGATAGTAATTATGTGGTATTGAGTGTACTGGAATTATGTGGCATGAGATTGTGTGCTATGGAGTGTAATTCTGTGGAATGACATTTTGTGTTGTGGAGTGTAATTATGTGGTGTGCTGTTGAATTTTGTGGCATGATGTGGAAATCTGTGGTGTGGATTGGTCGTGGGGCAGCCAGATGACAACAGAGAGCAGGAGGGGTTGGGGCAGCAAGGTGACAGCAGAGGGTGAGTGTAGGAGAGTAGGATCTGCTTCACAGGGGTACCCCCACTTTTTGCTGATACTTCACTGGTTTTCGACATTAGTCTGGCTGGGGCCCTGCTATTCAGAACCCCAGCCTAGCTGTTTCCTCTTTAAAAGGGTCTCCATGTGCCTTAGGCACATCTCTGATTGGGATCTGGAGTGCCCTTGTAAGTCCCTAGTATATGGTATACTATGTACCAAGGGCATAGGTACCTCAGAGGCCTGCCAGGGGCTGCAGCATATATTATGCCACCCCTGGTAGGCCATCCAAACTGACACCACAGGTCTGCTACAGCAGCCTGGGTAAGGTGGTGCATGCACCCCTTGCTGTGGTATAGGTTACCTATATCACTAAATGCATACACACATATAAACCTATAAGTCACTCCTAAGGCAGGCCTTATCAATCCTAAAGGCAGAGTGCATGGTTCCTATGTGAGAGGGTGCCCCTGCATGAGCAGGGCCCCTCTGCAGCGTTCGGAGACCATCTCTGATGCTGTTTGTAGTGCAGCCTGACCATATACTCTTAAACGCATTATATCCTCGCGGTAAAATGCTAACTATGGAATGGCTGCACCGAAACATGTCGTGTTTGGTGTCAAACATCTTGGAATACTACCCCCCGCCAATTCTGGCGGCGGGGGTAGCATTCCACCCTTCTAGAGGGAAAGGCATGTTAACTCTGACGAGTCCGGTAACTTCTTTCCAGAGCCCTGGCATCACAAAATGGATGCTGCTGCCACAGACACGAGTCTGGCCTCCTGCTGCTGGACGAAACTCCGGCAGGGGAGGCCTGGACAATAGGTTTCCTGTCCCAGGGAGGTGTGACCACCTCCCCAGACAGGACAATGTGTATTGGGGCTGGGCGGGAGCACTTTCGGGTGCTTTGAAGTCCTGCACTGGGGGCACATTTGGTGTCCCTGTGCATACCCCAGTTCAAACCGGATCAGGGGCTTGCAGCCCCTGCTTTGGCGCGAACTGGACAAAGGGAAAGGGGTGTAGCCACCCCTCTGCCCTGACCCACCCATAGGTGGGGCCACAGAGTAGTCCATCCCCTATTTTTAGAATAAAGGTAGGAACCCAGTCCTTAGGACTTTAGATTATACCTGGACGAAACTCTGACACAGAATCCTGGACCTTCGACGCTCTACTCACGATTAGAGGACTGAAGAATCTCCCTTGGGGTCAAGGAGTGACTCCCCTGCTTGGCAGGCACCAAAGAAGCATCTGTCCGGTTCGCATCACTGAAGCTCCCGTCGGACGCCGAAGTCATCGCATCACCAGAGGTGGATTCTCAGACTTCCCCGAGGCTACCCTGAGTCCCCAGCAAAGCTGAGGCCCGTGGCTATCGTGGGTAACGTGAGACCGTGACCCCTGGACACCGAGCACACTTGCAAGTGCACCATCTTCTGGGTCTCCCAAGAAGTCGTGCTTTGGGCTCCGAGTAGCCCTAGCCTCCAGCACCACCTGCACCGAAGATCACTGGCCCCCACTCCACGAGTGTCCTGTAAGCCAGCTCCACGTGCGGCGTCACGAGGCTCCTTCGCGGTCGCTAGCCCGTTGGCTAGTAGCCCTTACCGAAGGCCAATCTTTTCTTTACTTGGCAGTCTGGTTGCTCCAGGCCTGCCCTCACTTACCCTTGCTGGGTGAGTTCCCCAGACCTTGCTGGTCTGCACCATCGACGATCTTCAGCTACATCGAGACTTGCCGTTGCCAAGGCTTGTTGGGTCCAATCTGGTCGCCGACACCGCAGCACTCGACAGACATCGTGTACCAGCCCGAATCCTGCTCCTGGTCGCCGACAACGCCTCCTGGACCTCGTGGCTGCAGAAACGGAGACGACCGTCAACGCACCTGAAGCACTCGACATCGGTGGGCATCTGTCCATCGCCTCCCTGGTCACTGGCTAGTGACCCAGACTCTGTCCCCTCTGCTTTCAGGTTCTTCAGAACTCCGATCCACTCTTGGATCCACCCGGACACTTTTCTCCTGGTCGCCAGCAGCACTTTGCAGCAGATCGCCATAAGAAACGACGACGAAACCCGACCCCGAAAGGCACCTATGCACCCGGCTTCCCTGGGTGAGGTAACACGAGTACTCCGGTGCTCCCGTGGGTAGAGACTCTTCAAAGTCCTAGATCTCAAAGGGTTTTGTCCTAGTCCTTTTTAAAGTGTCCCTTTCCTCTATTTTCCCGATCCCGACTTTCTCCATAGAAGTTAACGGCGTATCGCGGTTGTGTATTTACACTGCACGCGTCTCCCGTGGGTCCCCTGTGTCACTACCTTGGGTGGTTCCTTGTGGTCCAAGCACTTCTAGAGGCTCTAGGCCTAGTGTCTAGTTCAGTCGTGGTTCGCATACCACTTTATTGGTATATGGTTTGGTACGCCCCTAGGGCCCAAACGTGTATTTGTGCTATTACTGTGATTTAAGATCTTATAACCTATGTACTTCGAACTCTAGCCTCATAAAGAGACTAGAGGGGTGTGTTTAGTAATAAATACATATATTTTGAATATATACCTGGTGTGGTGCTCTTTCATTTGGTCACTCAAGAGATTATAGACTGGTAAAACAAGCTGCTTTACATTCCTTCAAGACTTAGCCTGAAGGCTGCTCTCCACAGCTACCACTAGGATAGCTTTCAATAAGGTTGTCTTTAACCTACCTACCATAAGAGTCGATTTGGACTGGTGCAAGGTGCCCACTATAATTAGTGGACAGCATATGCCAGGCCAACTTCTCACATTGGTGTGCAGCGTGTGGGATTCCAGCTTGCTATTGTTTTACCAGATAATCTCAATTGAATTGATCAACTGAAAACCACTAAAGGTACCTAAGGTACATATAATTTAAGCTTAGAATATCAGTAAGTTCTACTGAACTTAGAGTTGTGTGTTAAGGGATAGCACAACCCTTTCTACAACTCAAGAGAGTTTAGTAGGCCACACTAGAGTAGGTAGTGCATACACCACACCACACTAGTAATGTCTTTAAAAGCAGGATCTAGAGATGCCCTGCAGGAAGCCATTGAGCTTCCCCCTCCAAGTATGACACACTCCCATTCTTGGAACTGAGAGCTTTGTGTAACGTGAGGAAAGTAAAGACAGGCCAACGTCCCACCACCCAACACCTCCAGGAGTTGTTGGTGGCTTATGATCTTAGTAAGTCTTCAGAGACTGAAGGGGTAGGAGCAGAGGGTGGGCCAGCAGATGAGGAAGGGGCCAGGGGTACTACTACCCCCAGCCCCCCCTCTGAAACTGACCAGGAGGGTGACAATGACCCTGACCTGGAAAACCCAATCCCTTCTGGGGAAGATGAAGATGAGGATCTGGAGAACCACACCTTTGTCCCCCCAGGAAGGATTATGAGTGTGCTCAGAAAGTCTAGGTCTCCTTCTCAGGAGTCTAACCACTCTGGCACCTCAATAGGGAGCTCTGTTTCTTCTCACAGGAGGGAATCCTCTCATGAGAGAAGAAAGAGACTGGTCCAGTATGAGGAAACTCAACTGGAGATCAGGAAGAAGCAATTGGCTTTAGATAGAGAATCCCTAGATCTCCTTAAAGAGAGAAGAAAGTTGGGACTAGAGTCCCATGGTGGCAACCATATCCCTAGAGATAGGGAAAGGTCCTATGACCATAGGAACCTGAGCAAGATTGTCCCTCCCTACCAGAGTGGGGATGATATCCACAAATGGATAACTGCTTTAGAGAGGGCCTGTAAAGTACAGAAGGTCCCTCAGGAGCAGTGGGCAGCAATCTTGTGGCTCTCCTTTGCTGACAAAGGTAGAGACAAGCTCCTCACTGTTAGAGAGGAGGATGCTGACAATTACAAGGTCTTGAAGAGTGCTCTTATTGATGGGTTTGGCCTAACCACTGAACAGTACAGGTTGAAGTTCAGAGACACCCAAAAAGCACAGACTCAAGACTGGGTAGACTATGTGGATTGTTCTGCCAAGGCTCTGGAAGGCTGGTTGATGGGCAGTAAGGTGTGTGACTTCTCAGGATTGTATAATCTGATAATGAGGGAGCAGATTCTTAATAACTGTCAAAACCAGCTGTTGCATCAGTACCTGGTTGACTCTGATCTGACCTCTCCCCAAGAATTGGGAAAGAAGGCAGACAAATGGGTCAGAACCAGGGTGAAGCAGAAGGTACAGAACCAAGGTGGGGAAACCAAGAAGCAAGATGCTAAGAACTCTGACAAGGGTGGGGAGAAGGGTAAAGATCAAAAGTCTTCATCAGGCCCCCAAAAATCTTCTTCTGGTGGGGATTCCCAGTCTACCAAGGGTAAAGGCCAAAGAAAACCATGGTGCAAGGTCTGTAAGCAAAAGACCCACTGGACCAGTGATTGCACCAAGTCCAAAGACTCCAGTCCAGCATCCACCAATGCCCCTAAGGCACCTGTTCCCCCTAGTACAGTTGGTGGAAGTGCTCCAGCAAAGGGTTTAGTAGGGTTCACCCTGGGAACTGAGTTGGGCTCTGACTTAGTCAGGGAGCTGACTCAGGCTGTGTTAGTCTGTGATGGAGGCATGGATGTGACCTCCACTGTGAGTCCCAGTAATCTGGGCAAGTACAGACAACAGCCTTTAATCAATGGACGAGAGGCTTTGGCATTTAGGGACACAGGGGCAAGTGTCACAATGGTGACACAAGACCTTGTGCTACCTGGGCAAGTTATACTTGGTGAAATGTACCAAGTGACCAATGCTAGCAATGTCAGAACAGACCATACTCTGGCAGTTGTTAACTTCTCCTGGGGAGGGGTAACTGGCCTTAAGAAGGTTGTGGTGAGTGCAAACCTACCAGTCGAATGCTTGCTTGGCAATGACTTAGAGACTTCTGCTTGGGCAGAAGTGGAGCTCAGGACCCATGCAGAAATGCTGGGGATCCCTGCAGATGTGTTTGCTGTGACCAGGTCACAAGCTAAACTGTCTAAAACTGAACAGGCCTTGGATTCTGAAAGAATGGACCAAGTGCCTTCCAAGAGGAGGAGTAGTAGGGTTAAGGCAGTGCCTTCCCCCTTGGCTCAGGAGGAAGATCAGTCCCTTGAGGGGGATGATCTCAGCCCTGAAGAAGGAACTGTCCCAGAGGAACTTGAGCCTGACCAGGTTGAGTTCTTGGGGACAGGGGGACCTTCTAGGGCAGATCTGAGCCAGGAGCAGCAGAGCTGCCCCTCCCTTGAACCCCTCAGACAGCAAGCTGCTGCTGAGGCTGCTGGGAAAGCTAGTGGTCCCCATACAGTGTATTGGGATGATGGACTCCTGTACTCAGAGAGTAGAGACCCCAAGCCTGGTGCTACCAGGAGGTTGGTAATACCTTTGAAGTTCAGGGGCTTCCTATTGACCCTAGCCCATGATATTCCCTTAGCAGGACACCTGGGCCAGAACAAGACTTGGGACAGAATTGTCCCTCACTTTCACTGGCCCCACATGTCTGAAGACAGTAAGGAGTTTTGTCGCTCCTGTGTAACCTGCCAAGCCAGTGGCAAAGCAGGTGGCACTACAAAGGCCCCCTGATACCACTACCTGTGGTGGGGGTGCCCTTTGAGAGGGTAGGGATTGACATTGTTGGTCCCATGGATCCCCAAACAGCATCTGGGCACAGATTTATACTGGTGGTAGTGGATCATGCCACCAGGTATCCAGAGGCTATACCCCTTAGAACCACTACAGCACCTGTGGTGGCAAGGGCCCTCCTGGGAATTTTCTCAAGAGTGGGCTTTCCTAAGGAGGTGGTATCAGACAGGGGTGCAAACTTCATGTCTGGGTACTTAAAGGCAATGTGGAAGGAGTGTGGAGTTACTTATAAGTTCACCACACCCTATCACCCACAATGCAATGGTTTAGTTGAGAGATTCAACAAAACCTTAAAGGGCATGATTAAAGGGCTCCCAGAAAAGCTTAGGCGTAGATGGGACATACTCTTGCCCTGCCTTTTATTCGCATATAGGGAGGTGCCTCAGAAGGGGTTGGTTACAGCCCTTTTGAACTTCTGTTTGGCCACCCTGTGAGGGGTCCACTGTGCTTGGTGAAGGAAGGATGGGAGTTACCTCTCAAGCCCCCAAAGCAAGATATAGTGGACTATGTACTTGGTCTCCGCTCCAGGATGGCTGAGTACATGAAAAAGGCAACCAAAAACCTTGAGGCTAGCCAGGAACTTCAAAAGGCCTGGCATGACCAAAAGGCTGTCCTAACTGTTTATCAGCCAGGACAGAAGGTGTGGGTGTTGGAGCCAGTGGCCCCAGCAGCTCTCCAAGACAAATGGAGTGGACCCCACACTATTGTTGAGCAGAAGGGTGAGGTCACTTACTTAGTAGACCTGGGAACACCCAGGAGTCCCCACAGGGTTCTCCATGTCAACAGACTTAAGCCATATGTGGACAGGGCAGACATGGGCTTGCTCATGGCTACTGATGAAGGGCAGGAGGAAGAGAGTGACCCACTCCCTGACCTGCTCTCACAGAACCCTGACGATGGGTCAGTTGATGGTGTAGCCTTGGCAGGCAGCCTCACCACCCAGCAACAAACTGATTGCAGGCAAGTCCTCAATCAGTTTAGACATATGTTTTCTCTGACACCCAGTCAGACCACCTGGTGCACTCATGAAGTGGACACTGGGGACAGTCTGCCTATTAAAAACAAGATTTATAGGCAACCTGACCATGTCAGGGACTGTATCAGGACTGAAGTCCAGAAGATGTTGGAATTGGGAGTGATTGAGCCCTCAGATAGCCCTTGGGCTAGTCCAGTAGTCCTAGTACCTAAACCTCACACCAGTGGTGGGAAAAGAGAGATGAGGTTTTGTGTAGACTACAGGGGCCTCAATGCAGTCACTAGGACTGATGCCCATCCAATACCCAGGGCAGATGAGCTCATAGATACTTTGGCCTCTGCCAAATATCTCAGCACATTTGACCTAACAGCTGGCTACTGGCAGATCAGACTAGCTGATGCTGCAAAGCCCAAAACAGCATTTTCAACCCCTAGTGGGCATTATCAATTTGTGGTGATGCCCTTTGGTCTGAAAAATGCACCTGCCACTTTCCAGAGGTTGGTGAACACAGTTCTCACAGGACTGGAGGCCTATAGTGCAGCTTATCTAGATGATATTGCTGTCTTTAGCTCCACCTGGGAGGATCACCTGGTCCACCTCAGGAATGTTTTACAGGCCCTGCAAAAGGCAGGCCTGACTATCAAGGCCACTAAGTGCCAGATAGGGCAGAGTCAGGTTGTGTACCTGGGCCACCTTGTGGGTGGAGGCCAGGTTCAACCTTTGCAGAGCAAGATCCAGACCATCATGGACTGGACTGCTCCAACTACCCAGACTCAGGTGAGAGCCTTCTTAGGCCTGACTGGGTACTATAGGAGATTTGTCAAGGGGTATGGATCAATAGTGACACCCTTGAATGACTTAACTTCTAAGAAAATGCCCAAAAAGGTTCAGTGGACAGTTAGCTGTCAAAAGGCATTTGATGACCTCAAGCAGGCCATGTGCACTGCTCCAATTCTGCAGAGTCCTGATTACTCCAAGAAGTTCATTGTTCAAACTGATGCATCTGAATTGGGGGTAGGGGCTGTACTGTCACAATTGAATGAAGAAGGTCAGGATCAGCCAGTAGCTTTTATTAGCAGAAGGCTGACCCCTAGAGAGAAACGTTGGTCAGCCATAGAGAGGGAGGCCTTTGCTGTGGTCTGGGCTCTGAAGAAGTTGAGGCCATACTTGTTTGGTACACACTTCCTGGTTCAGACAGACCATAAGCCCCTCTTATGGCTAAAACAAATGAAGGGTGAAAACCCCAAACTGCTTAGGTGGTCCATTTCCCTACAGGGGATGGACTTTACAGTGGAACATAGGCCTGGGAGTAACCATGCGAATGCAGATGGACTCTCTAGGTATTTCCACTTAGAACATGAAGACTTAACTGGGCAAGGTTAGTTTAATGTCCCTACGTTTGGGGGGGGTTGTGTAGGAGAGTAGGATCTGCTTCACAGGGGTACCCCCACTTTTTGCTGATACTTCACTGGTTTTCGACATTAGTCTGGCTGGGGCCCTGCTATTCAGAACCCCAGCCTAGCTGTTTCCTCTTTAAAAGGGTCTCCATGTGCCTTAGGCACATCTCTGATTGGGATCTGGAGTGCCCTTGTAAGTCCCTAGTATATGGTATACTATGTACCAAGGGCATAGGTACCTCAGAGGCCTGCCAGGGGCTGCAGCATATATTATGCCACCCCTGGTAGGCCATCCAAACTGACACCACAGGTCTGCTACAGCAGCCTGGGTAAGGTGGTGCATGCACCCCTTGCTGTGGTATAGGTTACCTATATCACTAAATGCATACACACATATAAACCTATAAGTCACTCCTAAGGCAGGCCTTATCAATCCTAAAGGCAGAGTGCATGGTTCCTATGTGAGAGGGTGCCCCTGCATGAGCAGGGCCCCTCTGCAGCGTTCGGAGACCATCTCTGATGCTGTTTGTAGTGCAGCCTGACCATATACTCTTAAACGCATTATATCCTCGCGGTAAAATGCTAACTATGGAATGGCTGCACCGAAACATGTCGTGTTTGGTGTCAAACATCTTGGAATACTACCCCCCGCCAATTCTGGCGGCGGGGGTAGCATTCCACCCTTCTAGAGGGAAAGGCATGTTAACTCTGACGAGTCCGGTAACTTCTTTCCAGAGCCCTGGCATCACAAAATGGATGCTGCTGCCACAGACACGAGTCTGGCCTCCTGCTGCTGGACGAAACTCCGGCAGGGGAGGCCTGGACAATAGGTTTCCTGTCCCAGGGAGGTGTGACCACCTCCCCAGACAGGACAATGTGTATTGGGGCTGGGCGGGAGCACTTTCGGGTGCTTTGAAGTCCTGCACTGGGGGCACATTTGGTGTCCCTGTGCATACCCCAGTTCAAACCGGATCAGGGGCTTGCAGCCCCTGCTTTGGCGCGAACTGGACAAAGGAAAGGGGTGTAGCCACCCCTCTGCCCTGACCCACCCATAGGTGGGGCCACAGAGTAGTCCATCCCCTATTTTTAGAATAAAGGTAGGAACCCAGTCCTTAGGACTTTAGATTATACCTGGACGAAACTCTGACACAGAATCCTGGACCTTCGACGCTCTACTCACGATTAGAGGACTGAAGAATCTCCCTTGGGGTCAAGGAGTGACTCCCCTGCTTGGCAGGCACCAAAGAAGCATCTGTCCGGTTCGCATCACTGAAGCTCCCGTCGGACGCCGAAGTCATCGCATCACCAGAGGTGGATTCTCAGACTTCCCCGAGGCTACCCTGAGTCCCCAGCAAAGCTGAGGCCCGTGGCTATCGTGGGTAACGTGAGACCGTGACCCCTGGACACCGAGCACACTTGCAAGTGCACCATCTTCTGGGTCTCCCAAGAAGTCGTGCTTTGGGCTCCGAGTAGCCCTAGCCTCCAGCACCACCTGCACCGAAGATCACTGGCCCCCACTCCACGAGTGTCCTGTAAGCCAGCTCCACGTGCGGCGTCACGAGGCTCCTTCGCGGTCGCTAGCCCGTTGGCTAGTAGCCCTTACCGAAGGCCAATCTTTTCTTTACTTGGCAGTCTGGTTGCTCCAGGCCTGCCCTCACTTACCCTTGCTGGGTGAGTTCCCCAGACCTTGCTGGTCTGCACCATCGACGATCTTCAGCTACATCGAGACTTGCCGTTGCCAAGGCTTGTTGGGTCCAATCTGGTCGCCGACACCGCAGCACTCGACAGACATCGTGTACCAGCCCGAATCCTGCTCCTGGTCGCCGACAACGCCTCCTGGACCTCGTGGCTGCAGAAACGAGACGACCGTCAACGCACCTGAAGCACTCGACATCGGTGGGCATCTGTCCATCGCCTCCCTGGTCACTGGCTAGTGACCCAGACTCTGTCCCCTCTGCTTTCAGGTTCTTCAGAACTCCGATCCACTCTTGGATCCACCCGGACACTTTTCTCCTGGTCGCCAGCAGCACTTTGCAGCAGATCGCCATAAGAAACGACGACGAAACCCGACCCCGAAAGGCACCTATGCACCCGGCTTCCCTGGGTGAGGTAACACGAGTACTCCGGTGCTCCCGTGGGTAGAGACTCTTCAAAGTCCTAGATCTCAAAGGGTTTTGTCCTAGTCCTTTTTAAAGTGTCCCTTTCCTCTATTTTCCCGATCCCGACTTTCTCCATAGAAGTTAACGGCGTATCGCGGTTGTGTATTTACACTGCACGCGTCTCCCGTGGGTCCCCTGTGTCACTACCTTGGGTGGTTCCTTGTGGTCCAAGCACTTCTAGAGGCTCTAGGCCTAGTGTCTAGTTCAGTCGTGGTTCGCATACCACTTTATTGGTATATGGTTTGGTACGCCCCTAGGGCCCAAACGTGTATTTGTGCTATTACTGTGATTTAAGATCTTATAACCTATGTACTTCGAACTCTAGCCTCATAAAGAGACTAGAGGGGTGTGTTTAGTAATAAATACATATATTTTGAATATATACCTGGTGTGGTGCTCTTTCATTTGGTCACTCAAGAGATTATAGACTGGTAAAACAAGCTGCTTTACATTCCTTCAAGACTTAGCCTGAAGGCTGCTCTCCACAGCTACCACTAGGATAGCTTTCAATAAGGTTGTCTTTAACCTACCTACCATAAGAGTCGATTTGGACTGGTGCAAGGTGCCCACTATAATTAGTGGACAGCATATGCCAGGCCAACTTCTCACAGTGAGGGGCAGCAAAATGACAACGGAGGATGGTGGGGAAGCGAGATTGGCAAGTGGCTGAGAGGAAACGAGAATGGCAGCTGAGGATGGGTGAGAAAGAAAAACTGAGATGTGAGAAGTAGACAAGGGAGACAGCAGAAACACATACACTCTCATAGAGGGCTTAAACAAAAAAATAAAAAGAAGCAGTGCCTGAAAAATGAACAGTGGAAGGACATAAACAATACATCCATACTCTAGGGAAGGGGCAAACACAAGAAGAGGAAGGAAAGCCTATGTAAGTTGACGAATAAGAAGCAAGTAAATGAGTGACAATGAAGCCAACCAATGCTGAGCGATTGGTGGGCTTTAAGCCCATTGTAGGCTAACAAAATGTCTCGCAACAGACAGCGAATGCATGGTCTTAGGCAAGACCTGTAAAGGTTTATCTTCATAGAAGGAAACTACAGCACTTTATTCACTGATAGGGGATAGAAGTGCCCAGTACCAGCAATCTCAGATAAGGTGACTGCTGGATAAAAGGAAAGCCTGTCGCAATTCATGTAAAAGAAAGCTGTCATTTGATCGAAGCAACTCAACCTGTCCTGGATGTGAAATATCAGCTGCAGCACTGGAAACCACATGCCATCTTCACCTGCATTATCTACTTGGAAAAGAGGTGTATTTGGGGTTGGGTTAATCTGCATGGTGAAGCTGGTAGTTTACAGCATTTTTAAGCCCGACTACAAAAGGAATCTCTGGTTCTCTGGATAGCCTTCACTGCCCTGGCTGTCAGAATGAAGGATTTATGGAATGCCTGTCATGCAACACCATTTGGATGTTAGGTGAAACAGAAGAAAGCCCACTTCCGAAATATTTCAGTGAATATAGGGGTTGTTTGGCATGCACCAGTAATTTAAAAACATTTTGAGACAGACGGTTTGCTATGAATACATGTGCAGGTATCCCGCAAATTTACAAGAATAAATCTTTATTTTCTCTTTTGGCAAGCGCATTATTTTAAATTATAGAGGAATAAGTACCACTGTTTTGGCTTTCTGTGAGATTCTGCTTGTTCACAGCATTTTTACTTTTGACACTTTCTTACGATTACATTTTTTTTTTCAATGTTCGTAGAAAATGCATCAATTGATACGTTCTGCCATGATTTTAATCTAAAAAAAGCAACTATATTATAGTGATATTCTGGGAGTTGTAGTCCCAAGAAACCTAAATTACTGAATCCTTTAAAAACAGTTTTGTAGAAGTGGTGACGGGACTGGAATTAGGTGTCCCTGACACGAAGGCGTCTG
The DNA here is from genome assembly GCA_963921515.1 of Calotriton arnoldi. Lineage (NCBI taxonomy): Eukaryota > Metazoa > Chordata > Amphibia > Caudata > Salamandridae > Calotriton > Calotriton arnoldi. The sequence goes on along the minus strand of CAWUFW010006383.1, from coordinate 223,141 downwards.
GTACTCTTACTTGCATACACTTATCCTTCCAGTCACTCACAGCTCGTTGGTTCAGCTGTGGTCAGGATGCAGTCCTTTCCTAATGTTTGCTCCGGCTCCCGGCCCTGCCTCTGCCTCAGTCCTAAGCATACGGTAAACCAGACACTCCAGTAGCTAAGCCACTATTGAAGGTTCTGCACCGCCGAAGATTGAAATGCAAACTTTCACTGCATCGCGGAAGTGACTGCGCCGTGGAGGGAAGCCAGGGTACATGACGGCCGTAGAAAGGCATGCAGGTCAAGCCTTGTTGTGAGACGCTGCACAGTCAATGTAAACATAGGGTGGAGGCGTCAATAGGACTAATACAAGTCATGCGTAAGCATTGCGATGACGACGTAGGCTCGTTAAGCAGAAAATAAACCGAGCATTTGCTATGCAATAGGTCTCCAATTTACGCGAGACCTATTGCGTTGTAAATGGTTGGCATCTTGGGTCACGGACAACGGGAGAGGGCACGGACATCGGGAGGGAGGGAGGGCGGGGGAGGAGAGGAGAAGGCACGGACAAAGCTGCGTGAGGCTACGTGTGCATGAAGGAAATAGTACATGCCCGTGTAACAACCAGGTAAAGGGGCCAATAGCCATGGGAGGATACAAATGAGGACATGTCTGTACTAAGGAGGGACTAACAAGCCTCATAATGAATCAGAAGCCAGCATTTACAAAGGACAAACACACAAGCCAATGAAAAATAAGGTAGGGGGGAGTCGGTGAAGCTTCTCTCCGTACTGAACTACCCCAGATCTTCGCAGAGCAGCGCTTGCTCGCTGGCTCACGCTCGACCTAAAAATGATAAAAAATGGAGTAGGGTGAGTTCGTATATACGATACCCCAATACACTGTACATGGCAAGAGCAACAAGAAACCAGGGCGATCAAAAGGGAGTATTGCTGTCAAATCACTATACAAGGTGCAACTCCGTCTAACACAGGCCAACAGGACATGTTGCCCGTCAACTGTAAAGTACGCTAGGGATGCCACATAGGGTTAAAGAATTCCCAAATATAATGAGGCGAATTAAGCAAAAACGTACACATGAGTACGGGTATGTTACCGGTCAACTAATAACTGTGGTAAAGCTGACTCATTCGGTAAAAATATGCCAGACTAAAACCGAACAGATAAATGCACGCTGTAAAGTACGCTAAGGCCGCCACATAGGGTTAAAGAATTCCCAAAAATAATAAAGTGAACTGAGCAAAAACGTACACATGAGTACGGGCATGTTACGGGTCAACTAATGACTGTGGTAAAGCTGACTCATTCAGTAAATGTGTGCCCTACTGAAACCGAACAAATGAATGCACATAAGTAAGGCCTACGTATTGGGTATTTTCACCATCAGATGAGACAGTGTAGACACCAAACAATCACAAATTAATCACAAAATCACAGCATAAAAGACTACACGGCATGCGGTGTCTTTAAATTAAACCTCATGCCGAATACGTTAAGCGGAAGGAGAGAAAACCCCAGCCGCTGCTTAGGTCAATTACCTCTGCCGCTTGTGTGTGGCGTCTTGTGTCCGGACCAGTTCACGAATCAACTGACTGGACACAAGTTACCTCGTCTTATAGATGTAAATGGCGACATCAACGACGGCGCCCGACGTTCGGATCCTGGTAGCACGTTCGCCTTGATCCGCATTCCTCACATTACCTGCGCCGTCCAAGTCAAAGCCAGAGAACTTAACAGGCCCGTGTGAGGTGCGGCCATTGTTAAGCATAGGTGATGGCACCACCTCAAGGATGCGCTTCGGTCAGTGGAGCGCCAAGATAATTAAATAGCTCCACATATAACACTGATACCCTGATTAAAAACCGATTGCACAACAGACAATAATAAACCAAAAATTGAAAATATACAAAAAATGAACGGAGCAAAGAACAACAAAGCAAAAATCACAACAGTATGGTAGTTATCGTTAAATGTACCAAAGGTGTGGCGACCATTATTTAGACAATAAAAATAACAATGCATAGACATATGCGCATCGGGTTGTGTTGTCACGTGAGATGAATTAATCAACACATGGTCTTAATCATATGACGCGTGCCCAACCAGCAACAATATACATGAACAAGCATTTGCAATGCAATCGGTCTCACCTTTGGGACCTTATATGTATTTAGCTATGCAGCTCATTAGCCTGGGTGCTGAAACATCTACTTTTCTTTAACATGGAGGGAAAGTAAGCACCAAACTGCATGAGCCGCCAGGTATGGGAACACATGAGGAGAAATATTGCCTTTCAGCGGGAAATGGTATAGTCCAAAGTTCTGTTTTTAATATAAAATCAGGGCCTTCGGTGGTCATATCACTGAAAATACAAGAGTTGAAAAAAATATTATTGTCTACGGGTGCTCATGGAAGACAATTTCTATGGACTGTAATCTATAGAATGCTAAAGTGATTCTGGTATTTTACTGACTCTGCTGGTCGTTTTCTATCAAGAAAGTTCAATAGAGAAGTGTGGCTCAATGGTTAGAGCGGCAGACCCTGATGCAGAGATCTGGCCCGGGACCAGGGTTCAATTCCCGCCTCGGCGGGTCTTGGGCTCAATTTCCTCGGACCTGATAATTCTCGCCTCGGTGCCTATTCTAATCATGGGTCCCACTCTGCAACTCTGGGCAATAGCTTGCTTAATCTCCACAATGGCCCCAACAGCGCTGGGATGCCTGGCTTCACCCTGGGGGTGCCCAGGAGTGGACATTTCACAGGGAAAAGCCAGGAAGGGTTCCACAGCGGTATGCGTACAGCGCCTGGACACCCCTTTGGGGGTATGGGTGCGCTTTACAAGTACAAATTTCATTTCATTTAATTTCATTTCATTTAATTTCATAGAGGCAGTTGCCAGAAAAAGAAAAAAAAGAAAGTCTCTCAGCCGAAAGCAATTCTGGTATTTTACTGACCTCTGCTGGTCGTTTTCTATCAAGACAGTTAAATAGAGGCAGTTGAACAGAAAAAAAGTCCCTAAGTGGAAGCAGACAAGTCCCAGGGCTGGTCTCCATTGTGCATATAGTACATACACATAGAAGTATATAGTAGAAGTATATACAAGAGGTCTCGAATGCTCCACCTAAAAAAAAAAAGGTCAGATAAAGGACCAAAACTAGAATCTACCACCTTAAATATGAGTGGATGTGAGAAGCAATGGCACAACAGTAACCGTGCAAAAGGTGCCATGTTGGTTACTGGTCCTTGTACGGACCGGAGTGGTTCAACGATAGATTCATAGTTGTGACACTAGGCTCAATAACAAAGAGCCAATACCATGTGAGTCACCACAAGGTAGGGAACTGCCAATCAGCCCGAAGGCAGAGATTGTAACTCCACAATGAATCACAGGACAACGGCAAGGGGCACAATGATAATAACAAGGAGCCCACCAAGCAAAGAGAGCACACACGTGCGGATGTCCTGCAGACACCTGTGACTCGCTCAAAGAGTGCAGAGGTGTATCCATCTGAACGTAAAAAAGCGGTGGAGTAAACCGCAGGGCATATAAACGTAAAAGCATGTTGAAGTGAACCGAGGGGTATGTTTTGTCCATGACGCCTCAAACGGTCCCTCGCCATGAACCCAAACACAAGCAGTGTCTGAAATTTGAGAATAAAATCACGCAAAGTGCAATCGGGAAATGAAAACGCCTGCGTGAAGCCAAGAGGAATTAGGAAACACAAATGCATGGCCACCAAGTTAAGTTGTTTGAAGGCCAGACAATGGGAAAATGTAATTCTCTTAAAAATTCCCCTTGCACATAGTTAAGCAACAACAGGTGGAACCCGGGGAGCCCACAATTGGTATGCCTATCTCAGGAAGTAGTGGAACTCATTGTCAGTATTGTGTCCTTTGGCAACGTACTGCAGCCTACATATCCACTTTTCCTCGGTTTGCCTTAAAATAAGTTCCCTAACCCGCCCTCCCCGGTTGTTCGTAGGGATATGATCAATACCAAAGAATTGAAATGTGTTTCCCACATTTGCTACTCGGTAGTGGTCGGTCATGGGGTATCTGGAGTCTGAGTTAAGCAGAGCCCTGCGATGTTCTTGAATTCTCATTTTAAGACTCCGTACGGTACTGCCCACATAGATAAGGCCACAAGGGCATTCGATAATGTATACCACGTGTTGCAATTTATGAAATGCCTGATTTTATGTATCTGGTCGTTATTATAACAAAATTCTCTTTGTTGCAACCACGTTGGCATACGCTACAATTGGTGCAAGTGAAAAAACCCTTTGGTGCAGTGGGTAACCAATTGTTAGTATGTGATCTCTGTGTGGTGATATAACTAGGACAAAGGGACTCCCTCAATGTACGTCCTCGCCTGTACACTATAGTGGGGTTCTTATTGATAAAAGGACGTAAAGTTGGTATGTCCAGTAGGAGGTGCCAGTGTTTTCTAAAGGCCTTAAAGATCTTATCACTCTGTGCTGTGTACTTGGTGAGGAACGTTACTTTCTCCCTGGGCTGTCCCTTGGTGTGTCTCCTGCATGTTGTCTGATTCATTGCCCTTCTGGGTGTCTGTCCTAGGGAGAGTAAGGGCTCTCTGTTCTGCCTTATCCAGGATCTTGTGGTCATAACCACGATGGTGGAAAGGCTGCTTAATATTGGTGATATTGTCCTTAAACTTGTTTTCCTCACTGCAGATGCGTCTCGTCCGTACCCTTTTCCCCATAGGGGATGTTGGTGATGACTGATCTGGCATGTGCACTAGATGCGTGCAGAACACTATTGCAAGCTGTTTCCTTCCTATACAATGTACTGTGGACCACCCGGTCCCTTACATAGAAGTGGATGTCTAGGAAGTTGATATGATCCTTATGATGGTGCATAGTGAGTTGGACATTGTAAGGATTGTCATTTAAATATGTCAAATACTCAACCAACTGTGTGCCGGATCCTGACCAGAGGCAAATTATGTCGTCTATGTACCTCCCCCAGAAGATTATGTGCTTGGTCCAGGGGGAAGCACATTTGCCCCAGGCATGCTCCCTCTCATTCCAGCCCATAAAGAGTCCGGCATAAGAGGGAGGAAATCGGGAAACCATTGCAGTTCCCTGCAGTTGGTGGTACCATTTTTCGTCATGTTTAAAGAAATTCTTAGTTAAGATAAGGTCAATCATATCCATGATCATGGTGTTGTAAGCAAAGTAATCCGCCCCCTCCTTATCCAAGAAATGGCGCACGGCAAAAATGCCAAAGTCCTTTTGAATGCACGTGTACAACCCCACCACGTCAAGGGTGATGAATTGTATCTCCTCTGACCAGGGGAACCCCTCAAATTTCACCAGGATGTCTTTACTATCTTTAAGATGGGATGGAAGGTTGGTGACATGTTTCTGCAGGGTCAGGTCCACAAATTCAGACAACTTTTCTGTGGGTGAGCCCACCCCAGAAATAATAGGTCTGCCCGGTGGAAAATCTCCACCCTTGTGTACTTTGGGCAGGATGTATATGCACGGAAATCGAGCATTTTCCACATGAAGGTATCTGAACTCATCATCAGTCAACAGGCATTCGTCCCTCGATTCACAGAGTCTACTATTAATGATGACCGTTAGCTCAGAGATAGGGTTATTTTTAATCGGTTCATAGCATTGACGATCATTTAATTGACGGGAGATCTCACCCATATAGTCTTGCTTATCCTTAACAACAACGTTCCCGCCCTTGTCTGCCTCCCTTATAACAATCGTTTCGTCATTTTGTAACCTGCGCAAAGCTTCCCTTTCCCCTCGTGACAGGTTGTAAGGGTGGCGGGGTGCATATTTGTTAGGGATCTCCAGTGAGCATAATTCCTGTGTTATTTTGTCACCCAATTTATCGATGTTGGGATGATAACCACTATGGGGACAAACCTCGATTTACTTCTAAGACCCGTATCGTGGTTATAACTCTCCCTGATATCAAGATCATGCAAGATCACACACATGTCAACCATCTCATCATTCTCAATGGAAAGTAGGGTTTGAACCTCACGTATGTCACCAATTGTTCTTAATACTGGAGGCGTTTCAGACACACTCAAGACAGGTTAGGGTAACTGCTGTGCAAAAAGCTCCTTTAATTTAAGTGCACGTAAGAACTTGTACAGATCAATATGAACATCCGCTGGGTCCCCAAAGTGCGTAGGACAAAACCCAAGGCCTTTTTTCAATACATTCTTTTCATGTTCATTTAACAATCTGTGTGATAAATTGAAAATCTGTAGATCCATCTGTGTAAGCGCGCTTCCTATTGAACTGGTGATACCCTCTGTGGTACTCTCCTCTATCTGCATAGCACCAGTTGCAGCAACAGCTGCTGCCCCTAGTTCTTTTTCGAGCGGGTCAGCATGGAATGACTCTCTGTTTTTCCTTTGCCTCCTTGTTCTCCCCCCCTCTCCTTGTCTTTTTGGGCCCTTTTTGTGTTGCCTGTCGGCTAGGCGCAACCTCTCCAATTCCTTCTGGAAATTGGTGGCCCCTTCCCCTAAAAGGATATCTGGTTGGGCTGTGCTGGAGGCAGTGCTCTCACTAGATGCTAAAGAAGTGCTGCTAATCGATCTGTTCTCAAAACTTTCCTCCCTGCCCCTTTTTCTATCCTCCGTGTTGCTAGGATTATCATACTTCTTTGCAAACGTATAAATGCGGCCATCTCTATAATCGCGATCGTCTCGCTTAATCTTGTGCATTTTTTTTGTCTCTAAGGTACTGCTGGTGCTCTTCTATCACCTTGTTCAAAATGACATAATTTTTTTCAATTAGCTCCTTTCAATCCATAGTCTCTGTTTTTCCAGGCCCTCTATTTCGGCCTGTAACTTGAGACCCTTTTCATTCGCTTGCTTTATTAGGATTTTCTTCATAGTAAATGACGCGCCCTCAAGGTTATGTTCCCATTTACTCAACAAATCCCCACTCAGATCCTCAAAGGTTGGAAATATGAGGATCCATAGGCCTCTGGGGATCTTTTTATTGTCCATGTACTGCTGGAGGATGATGCAATACGACATGTTTTTAAAGTTGTTTTGATTATTATTATGTCATGTTTATTTTTGTCTTTATGTATATTTGTTTTTTTATATTGTCATTTTCAGCCCTGATGTAGTTCAATGTGAATTGAATGAAACACGTGGGCTGGAGCCTGTTTTTTGATACAATTGAAATAAAGGAGAATACAAAACATAAAGGAACATTTGTCCATCTACCATTTCTTTTGGTGAAAAAAAATTTGGTGGTGCACCTTTCCTAAATTATCCAGAGTTCTGAAACGTAGTATAGGAGGTTAACTCAAACCGCCTTCCTCGGCACTCCCCTGATGCGAATATTATTCCTGCGGGAACGATTCTCCAAATCCTCGTTGTGCATCTGTAGATCCAGATGTTGCTCCTTAAGACGCAGGGCTTCTTGCTGCAGCCACTCCATCTCTTCCCCTCGACTCGTTTCTCGGTCTTCTAGTGCGGCCACTCTGTCCCCTACCTCCTCAATATCGCGACGAATCGCCTGAAGGTCCGCTGCAAACTCTGACTTCATGGATTGGAGGTCTCCTCTAAGTGATGCAAAGAGGGATTCCAAAAAGGACTTGGTGATAGGGCCCTCCCCCTCGTCAGACTCCACCTCTGGTGACCGTCTGTTTTTCATCTGGTGCTGCTCCCCCTTGTTTCACGAACATGTCTTTAAGGGACCTGTCTTTTTTGCTCGGTTCATGGACATGGCGTAACCCTGTTGGAGTGCGCAGCCAAGAGATCAGCCCCTGCGGCAAAAACGGGCAGCGGCCTTGGTGAGCTCCCCGTCGCTGCCTTCCTTTCGGGAGTCGGAATTTAATGCGCAGCAGGGCTCTCCGGCGCCGGACCTAGCCTCATCAACCCCACGGAAGAACTGCAATATCTCTGCGGTCGGCAGACCGAGGGGCCCCAGTGTCTTAGGCTGCTTTGTCTGGTCCAGTCCCAGTGGTGAGATCCAGCAGCCGTCAGAAGCTGATGGGGGAGACCGCGAGGGCTCTTCTTGCATTGCTCTCTGTAAGGCGGTCTAGTCCTGCAAGGCTGTTCAGTCTCAGCCAGGGGATGAAGGCACGGGCCTCTGTCCGTCCCTCTTACTTCCTCGCCGTCTTCTCCCAATAGGTATGTTGCGTCTTTGTGGAGGGGCAGGCAAATAGTTCTCTCAGACCCACAAGTTGCTGGGGGGTAGCCAAGTCTTCCCCCTCACCCCTCTTCACCACTCAGGATCAGGCGCTCTCTGTTCGCAGGGACCTTGCCGGCGCACCAGTCTCATTCCCACTCACAGCACAGTGCGTCAGGGGGCCCCTAGTCCTATGTCTGTGCTTCAAGCCCTGGAGTAGCAGTCACAGCTATAGTCATGACAAGGGCGGGTCTCAGCCAGCCGTCCCTCCCACGAACCCTACCGTGCTCTCATGACCTCAACCGTGGGGCGCTAATGTGGAACTGGGAAGCCCCCGAGCCCTGTTCACTTTTCAGCGGCGGGGATCTCGCTTTGCACGCTGCTTAAGAAGGCACTGCTTCAGGTGTCGCCCCCACATTCAAACCTCGCGGGGGCCCGACCTCGACCTCCCTGGATCAATGGGGGGGAGGGGGACCGGATCAACCCGCTCCCCCGTGCACAGCCCGGCCTCCTCACCTTCCCATTTACCGGGATTGCAGCTCTCGAGGCACTCCTCAGGGCCTCCTGTCACGGGCCCGCCCCTCTTCTGGGGGCATACTGATGCTCTTGCCCACCCTCCCGGGGCTGACTGCGACGGGGGAGGCCATTGCCGTCGTCCGCCTCTCCAGTGTCCACCTCAGGGCCTACACACATTGCAGCCGAGTCCTCGCGGATCCTGGCCAGGCCTGTCCCCCGCTGACCCACCCTTACGGGTCGCCGTAAGACCAGCCAGGCCCACGCTGATCAACTCCCTCACAGCCGGCCTCCGCACCAGCCCTCGGCACGCTCCTCTCTCGGTGTCCCAGTCGAAATCCGGGACCATCGGCCCGCGTCTCTGCCCTGAGGTAAGCCCTCCACCTTCCGCTAGCTGCGGGGCCCCTCGAGTATTTTCAAAGTGTGGCTGGCGGGCTCAGAAGTGGTGCTATAGTGGCGGCGCGGAGAGACCGAAAAGCACGTCTCAGAAGTCCGCCATCTTGGACACGCCCCACATTTTATTCTTTAAAGGATTGATACGAAATTGACAAAAAAACATTAATCACGGCCACCAAGGTGATTTTCTTAGTTAAATCACACAGGGTTTCAATAGAAACTGAAGGCGTTTTAAATTTAATACCACTTGGAACTTTAACAATCAACAAAAAGAGTTTGGGAAAGCCACATTTTTACCACTTGGGGACTTATATTCTTTATGCTTCTTTAATAAAGTATAGTACAAAATCTCCTTGACACTCCAGAGTCAAAGCCATCTACTAAATCGCTTGAATAAACTGTCTCGTTTGGATGGTGGTTCAGTAAACAAAATAGATGTTATTCTTCTGCACTTCCAATGAGATTTATGTAAACAATCTGGATATGCTCTTTATGTTTCGAGTTGTAACCAATCATGGAAAAATAAATGTATTGTTTTGTAATTTACTCTAAATAAAACCATATTACTATAACAGTTTTAAGTCGTTCAATACAGAATAAGTACTTTTCCTTTTATCTGAGACTATAATTTGTCTCATATTAACTAGTTAGACTATCATTTGTCTGCCTGAAATGCAGAAAATGGTTTGATGAATAAATGTAGTAGTAAAAAAGGCGGTGGCATATAAATATTGTTATAAATTTAATTAACTACACTTGCACTCTACAAAATAGTCTTTCTAAATTAAAAAAAAATGGATAAGATGTTTAATTTGTATATGTTTTTATGTTTAAATTTGTTTTTATTGTTGCATCAGTAAGCGTATAAAGCTACCTCTTCATCAGCTGGCGTAGCGTCAATATTCAGCCACTGTCAGCTATTTGTGCAACTTATAACAAGGAACTTTCCCCCTGCCCATCTTCCTAGCCCCTCTACCAAACCCCCCCTGTGCCCGTGTGAACTAGAATTACCACCATGGTCTTGCAGCGTGTGTTCCTTTAGAGGTTAACCCCGGTTGAGTTATACCGTTGGCTCAGTCAAGCGCAACAATTTTAGATTTCTAGGGCAGGTAAGTTCTGTGAATTCCTGGGAGAGAAGTGTTATGAACGGTTGCTAGATCTCCCGGAACGTGTCCCCTTGTAGCTTGAGTGTCGATGAGAGCCTCTCCATCCCCAGTAAATGCCAGATTCGGTGGAGCCAGGTCTGTCTAGTCGGGACCCTATCTGTGCCCCAAAATGCCTGTATTGATTGGTGTGCCGCCCCCAGGGCCAGTGCGATATGTCTGCCCCTTTTGGATATAAGTGGGTAAGTCAGCGGGTTGGAGGAACCCAGCACTACGTATGAGGGAAACCGGGGAAGCTGGGTGTTAAAATGTGTATCGATGTCTGACAGAATTTCTTCCCAGAATTAAGTCAGTCTGGGGCACTACCAGAGAATGTGCACCAGTGTCCCAGGGGAATCGCATCATCTCCAACACCTGTCTTCCCGTTCCGGGTTCCCTCTATGAAGACGGACCCGAGTTAAATACCAGTATGTGGTGATTTTTGTCTCTGTTTCTATACTGGATGCATTAGACGCCCTGTGTCGCACCCGATAGTAAATGTCCCGCCATTCCCCAGGGAATAATTGCTGCCCCAGTTCCTGTTTCCACCTCACTTCGGCAGGGAATTTTAAGTCAAGCTCCTCGCCCATCAACATCCCATATAGTTCAGAAATGAGGAGTCTGTCCGATTCCTTGCTAAGAAGCCACCTCTCAAATTTTGTCAGGTGTCGCTTTGCAGCCCCTCGCACCTCTGGCTGCATCAACCAATGCCTAAACTGGGTATACCGGAACCTCTCTCCCTCAGGTATTGCCTAGTCAGCCCTCAGTGTATCGAACTGTATAGGGCCTTCTTCGTCAAAGAAATGGCCAATGGATCTGCATTCCAACTTTTTCCACGTGCTGAATGCAACGCTATCCAGTCCTGGGGTGAAGTCCTGGTTCTCCTCGTGTGAGCGAGGAGGGGAACGACGAGAGGCCCCCTCGTATAGCCACTGCATCCCAGACCCTAGGTGTGGGCGCAGTAATCGCAGACAGGTAGAGATTGGTAGGGCGGTGGGACCAGCTCAAAAAAGGGATCTTCCACAAGGTTGTACCTGCTAACGCCCTATTCATAAACAGCTATGCCTTTTCTTATTCCGGGTGCGACCATTGTACTAAAAACCTAAGCTGCGCAGCCTGGAACTAGCGTAAGACACATGGAATTCCAAGACCGCCTTCCATAGGAGCCCGCCAGCTATGATCGTGTCGCATTCGAGAGCGTCGGCCCGCCCAGACAAAGTTTTGGAAAGCTCTCTGCAGAGTCTGGAGCGTCCCCAGCAGGGGCTAGACAAGCAATGTCTGAAAGACATATAAAATCCTAGGCATGACTGTCATCTTCAATGCCACGACCCTCCCCAGCCACAAGAGCGAGTACAGATGCCATCGAGCTAGATCGGACTTCACCCTTCCTACCAGGTCCCGGTAGTTGAGGGCCACGACGCCCTGGTCGGTGCGAGTTGGATACCTAAATACGAAATAGAGCCCTGTGCCCATCGAATTAAAAAGGCCCGGGTGAGATATTCCTTTGTTTCCTGTGAGACCGTGAGGCTCAATGCCTGTGATTTGGCAAGGTTAATCTGGAATCCCAAGACTGCCCCCAAACCATCTCACCTCCTCTAAAAAACGCAGTAAGGCCTCTAGGGGATTGTTGAGGGAAACAATGACGATGTCCGTGTATAGAGTGATGAGATGTTCCTCTCCCCCAAAGCATATCCCCGTAGTCCTAGGGTCATCCCGGACCCTCTGCGCGAACGGCTCCATGTAGAGCGCAAATAGCAGAGGGGATAAGGGACATATCCGTTGCATGCCTCGTCTAATTGGGAAACTATCTGAGCTCCTACCATTTACCCTGACAGAAGCCCTTGGCGCCCCATATACCCTCAGCACTCACGAGCAGAACCGTTCCCTCAGACCAAAGCGTTTCAGTACCGCAGCTAGGTAAGGTACACGGTCAAAAGCCTTCTCCATGTCAATGGAGAAGAGCATCATCTCGCGCCGGGAGCGGGTCGCTTTGATGAAGGATCCGCTTGGTGTTATCCGAGCACTGTCTGTTAGGAATAAAACCTGACTGGTCCGGGTCGATTAGTCATGGCATGAGAGGAGTGAGGCGAGCCGCCAGAATCCCTGTGAACAATTTTGTATCGACATTTAGGAGCGATATGGGACGATAAGACCCGCATAGTCTCTTGTCTTTGCCTGGTTTCGCTATGACCACCACCGAAGACTCCGTCATTGAAGGGGGAAGCGTCGCTGAGCTCGTGATCGCGTTGAACACTCTAGTGAGGAGAGGGGCCATGGAATTGCAAAAGACTTTATAAAATGTAGCAGGGAAGCCGTCTGGACGGGGGGATTTATGTGGCTTCAACCTGGAGATCGCAGCTACTACTTCCTCAATTCTGATTGGGTTGTTGGAGCCTGCGGCCTGGTCTGCTGTTAAGTGCGTCACCTTAGGTCTTTGCACATACTCGGAGATATTCTGAAGGGCGGGGGGGGAAATCTTGCGCCGAGTATAGATCCTTGTAAAAGGATCCAAATCTAGCCGCCACCACCTCATCTCCCTTAATCACAGTCCCTTCTTCTGTCATCAATGCTTCCACATCATTGGCCTGGCGCTGCCCTTTAAGTTTATTCGCTAACATTCTCTCACATTTGTTCGCCCCTACATAAAACGCATGTTTAAGGCATGGTATCGAGTACTCAGCGCTATCCAGGTCCAGGCTGGCCAATTGCTACCCAACTGCTTCCAGTTCCTGGCCCTCATTAGGAGCATAGATGGTCCCTAGAATTATGAAATGAGAGCCTCAGTGAATGCAGTATCCCAGGAGACGGCCTTTAATCTCCGCTACTTTCATCCCCACTTTTCCCCGAAAGGAGTGAGAGAACAGCAACGACACCCCCGCCGTCTTGTGTGATAGTGAGGAGAAGAACTGCTGTGGGAAGGCTCGAGATTTAAGTCTATTCAAATCCTTATGTAGTAGATGCGTCTCCTGTAGAAGATAGACATCCGCTTGAGTGTTCCAGATAGGAGAGTATAGCCCTCCTCTTGACCGGGTTATTCAGGACCTTAATGTTGAGGGTCGGTACCCTCAAACCTTTCGCTAATGATGCCATAGGGGCCTCCAGTTTTGCTGCTGATCTGTTCTTGAAAGCCCTCTCCTTATCCCTTCCTCTTGGACCCTGTGAGGTTCCTTTTGACTGACGTGTGAAAAAGAGCATGAGCATTGACTATGTGATCGACACCTGTTAAGAAACCCCCAAACAATAACAATGAACAATCATAGTCCCTGGATCGGGGAGGGAAACGAAAAGCCCATCCCTCTACCAGTGGTGAATGTGGGATAATGGCCAAGTCGCCTGCGTCCCACTCCGTCTCCCCAGCCCTCTGCCGCCCACCCCCTGCTAGCCCCCACACACAAGCTGCGACATGTCAGGCGGGATTAGATGCGTTATCATCTGCTAGTTTGTCCAGCAGAGCCCTCCTTTCGAACTCCATATTCGCCGGGTCCGGGCTGGCCACCCCTCGCCTGGCGGGGGTGTATATGTTTTTAAAGATTTGAAGTAAAATTCAAAATATTTGCTAAGCATTTTTAATTTAGGGTTAGATAAGGATTGTAGTTAGGATTCTGTTTAGGACAATAGATGGAGATCTTGTCACTGCTTCATTTCTTCCATAAAATCACCTTCATCGTCACTGTGCTCATGTCATGCATGGACTACTGTAGCAGTCGTTACAGTGGCCTCCCACCTACTATCTTGTGAAATTCCAAAGACTAGTCAGACCACCTCACCCCATCACATCACACCAAATCACCCCCTACTGTCAAATCCCTCCACTGGCTTCCAGTAAAAGAAACAGTCTCCTTTAAACTCTCTGCCTAGTCCACAAGGCACTTCATGGCTGTGCACAGAATTACCTTGCAAAACTGATCCTTACCTACTGAATGTCCAGAAGTGTCAGGTCTGCCAGCAGGTGCATACTGTTGATCAGACCATCTCGATACAGGACATTCAGTAGTCGATCCATCCAGGATGGAGCCCACTGTTGAGATGTGTAGGTGCACTTTACAAAAACTTCAAATAAATATTTTTGAGTCAGATGGAAGTGTACTGGATTCATTGAGCATATGAGCAAAATAGAATTTTTATCGCCACTAAGGGGGAGCCAATTATCTTGCATCCACCGATGAACATAGGAGAGACAGTGACATACAATGGTCTGGTTACCAGAGTCATCTTCTCTTTTTTGATGGAACTGTGTCCCATTTACATAACTTGATATCACATTGTGTGGGAGTCCAAGATGACATCCTGGGGGGAGGGGCAGAGTAAAGCAATGAAGTAGAGTAGGCGACAAGGGAGAACCTTGGGGAACCCCACAGGCTATGTCGGCATAACTGCAGAGGAATGGGCCCAATGTCTGCTAAATTGGTGCTCACGTAGGGGATCTGGTACGTTTTAACATCGAAACCATACAATTTAAAACTACTAAACTTGAGTTTTTCTGTAATCAAAGAAGTATTGATGGTCTGGCAACAAAACAACTGATATATAGCTGCAACTTCCAAACCATTGCAATTTATTTTCATAAGAGTGAGAATTTGCATTTCCCATTTGATGCATTATGATTAAAGGATTTTTTGGAGGTACAAATATGAAAGTCATCTAAAATAAGTCAGTTCCTGTTCTTTGGCTGTGGGAGAATAAAAGTACATGTAAAGCTGCAAACATTACTAATGTCATTGTATTGAGGTGATCAATCAGACCACTAATACCCTATGATGAACAAGTAGAAAGATGGGCAGCTGTTCAGACAGATTAAACTTTTCAAATCAACAGACGTTTTGATAGCTGTTCCTAAGCTTAAGTGAGTAGACTGCCTTCCCTGGTGAGATTGGGCATACATACTATGTTTACATTTTTAAAACCAATGAATCAGACTCTTGCTCAAAAATCTGGATCCTCAAATGAAGCATACCTTTTGATCTTTTTGACTAGGTTAATACAGGCTCAAACACGGGGCATCTTATGTCTCAGACGGACAACTTTAATTTAATTTTGCAGCCACCAGCACTTGCTAATATAGATGTCTCCTGGTGTCGGGCACATGGTTGTTTTTCCATAGCCCATCCATTAATTTAAAGGTCAAACAGGCACAATATAACTTATAGATAAGATATAAGGGCAACCAGAATGCAAACCATTTATTTAGAGGAGTGTGAAATTAATGCTCTCACCGCCATTCATCCAGTCTCTCTCTCTAGAGCAGGTGAAGAATTTCCTCAAAAGGCTGCACACCTGGAAAAACAGGTTGTGCGCTGTCACTACTTATTTGATCTCACGGCCAAAAGACACAAGCCTATCATACCTCTAATTGTTTCCTTCATCCAGTGGGTTGAGTTGTTCCAAAAGGAGTCTTGCCTTTCTTGCATATCTAAAACCCCCATTGGCAAGCATATCTGCAAGCCAATGGAAACTTCCTCTGTCTGATCCGTGTTGAGCTGTAGCCTGTTGTATCTGTTCCTCTGCTCAACACGGACGCAAGACAGGTTGATGGCTTGAAAAACTGCATTAGAATACCATCTGCTTTCATAAATATGTGCTATCTCCTGCATAGGAGTGGCACTAAGGCTAAAACAACCCAGCAGCAGAAGCAAGGCAATATTCATTAAATGAGATTATGACAACTGAGATGCTCAAGACCTGAAAGTCCTTCTAATTGTGACCCTGACTTCTGAGGACAATTGAATCCAGAGCTAAAAAGAACTAATCGACAGAAATTGCAACTGACTCTAGGTGTATGGAATGCATTTATGTGTTTATATAAAGGTATACGATATTGCAAGGATTCCCAATAGGGCAACTCCTTTGGGGTGGCATTATATAGACTGACACCTACCTCTTTCAGTCCAAGGTGTCTGAGAGGATCAAGGGGAGAACCTTCGAACCGAGGTCCCGGACCTCACAACTGTCGGATTTGGTCTCTTTGTTTTCTGTGGATCCATTGCGCCCAGCAACTACAGCATGTTATAGATTATCCTAGAAGTCTTTGATTTAAATCTAGGAGGAACGACATGCAAAGCTCTGTCAAGAAGGACTAGCTTTTGTAAACATTTGTCTTCCAACATCAGATGTATTTAATGGCACATTGAAAATGTGCATTCCGGACATTTTGCGCTCACTGAAAGAATGTTGTAAAATTTAATGTGAATTGGAACTAAATCACCATGTATTTGACCACATCTTTCAAGTGTCGAACTCCCTGGATCAGACACTTGCACTACAGACGAAAGGCAAAATGGCTGCTTTGTGTTGTGGCTTCCAACAAAATTATACTTGGAGGAAGTTCTTGATCAGGTGCTCCAGATAGTTTCTACACACCATCCACCTCTCCCACTCTCCTGTCTGAAATTGATACTTGTTTTGTTTAGTATTCATGGTACAATATATTTCTCTCTCCGGCCCCCTACGCAAGTGATGTCATGTCATTTCCCACCCACTTATTACTTGCTTATGTTAATTCCTCTGGTGCAGTGACGTTCCATTCGCCCAGTTTGTTGCTCGGTATAGCAGTCTGTTGTAACTAACAGCTCGTGTTGAGCTATAGAATGTAGAATGTCTTTACCTCAATGGATTGTTGAGGGGGGCATTCTGGCTTAGGACGTACTGCTGTGCACACCGTCGACCTGTCGGTGGTTGCTTTTGAATAAAGCCATCTACCCAAGATCTCTCGTATTCGTGGCTTTTATCACTGGCGACGAGGATGGGATGAAGAAGTGAATAAGCAACCACCGACTTCCCCTCGGATCTCCCCTCGGACCTCCTCATCGACGACCCCCGATGAAACTCAACAAAATGGACTTTTGGCAAGGAGTTACTGGAGTTACTGGATTTAAATGAGCCTCATTGCTACAATACATACTGGAGTGTGTATTTGGGGATATTCACCACATATTTGCCACTTTCCACCGCTATCGGCACTGGACGACAGTAAGTAACGGTTGGTGCTTACTTTTGAATGGACAACGTCGCGTGTCTGCGTCCTTGTGTGCCCGTGCTCTGTCACCTGCGTTCTCCATTCCTTGGATCATCGGCGTTCTCTCTCACTGAGACGCTGACACAGATTCGACGGCTCTGACGGCCCGGCGTTTCACGTTACGTTTATGACGTGTTTGGCGGCCATCTTGGTAAAGATCCTCTCAGTCAGCGATGCACGCGTTGCCATGGATACGCGCAACAGCTGACAACTCCGATACGGCCAACGCGGGCACAGCGAAGATTACTATTCTCCACAGCATCGTTCCACTCTCACGACTTCGGCGATTTTCATGAAATACTCACGGTGAGGATTACATTGTTGTTGTGATTCTGCCTTTTTCAACGCAGTGTTTACAAGTGTAGAAATTATGGCGACATCTTCCAGCATGTCCCAACCCCCGCATTTTTGTCTGAAAAAGGAGAGCCTATTCTTCCCTGGAAAAGGTGGAGAAACCTATTTGACTCATATATAGTGGCCATTGGGGGGAAAAGTTTTCAGCCTTCAGAAAGCAACACATACTGTTGCATAACTTAGGTGTCGAGGGCAGAAGTATATATGATAGCATTGACGAAATAACAATTGGGAGTGGTGATGGAGAGCCCGCGGATGTATATGAAATGTCCATGACCATGTTGGAGCGTTATTTTGGGCCCCGCATCAATGTGGTTTTGGAGCGCCACAAATTTTTACAAAGACTCAAGGTCCCAATGAACGTGTAGGAAGTTATGTCGCTTGCCTTAAAACATTGGCACGCACCTGCGAGTTTGGCGAACTTTCGGATTCCTTGGTAAGAGATCAACTGGTGCGTTGTACCAACAGCACTAGGGTGCAAGAAAAACTCCTTTCTAAAAATCCCACGTTGACTGAAGCCATTGCTACTGTTGAGGGTATGGAAAACACATCTTCCTGGGTAAAGGAGATGAGGAAGGGTCATGATGATGATATGCACAAGACCGAGAGCACAAAGAGGAACCAAGACAGTGTTCATTCAATGTCTGATGGTGATGTTAATGAAGAGATTATTGACAATGTGGCTAGAGTGATGCACGATCACAGGAGCAAATATCTTCCTAAGAATCCCCCATCACACCCAGCGACCAATAAGGATAGTCAATCACGCATAGAACGTGATCGTTCGCAACATCAACGTATTCCTACTCGTGATAGGAGTTTCAATGATAACCAGAAAGGACGGTGTTGTAGGTGTGGTAGTTATTCTCATTCCTCTGCTTACCCGAATTGTTTTGCCAGAGATTCAGTATGTAACAATTGTGGGGTAAAGGGACACTATGCACGTGTTTGTAAGTCCTCCAGAAAGAATCGTGCAACTGAGAATGCTCCTGAAACAGTTCGCACAATAATTGTTTCCAGTATTTCTGAAAGTAATGGTGATGTCGATGCTGAAAGGATAAATATGCCATTATGTGACATAGCTGTAGATGGAGTTGTATTTGGTGTCATGGCTGATTCTGGTTCCCCCTTTACCTTATTAAGTAACAAGATGTGGGATGAAAAGGTTGGTCTTGACAACAGAAAGCTACTCCCTCCGGATATCTCACCAATTAGTTATTGTGGTTCTCCCATAGACATTGTGGGGTATGTAGTTGCTAAGATTATGTTTAAGGGTAGGGAAACTGTAGGAAAGTCTATGTGGCTGAAAGGGGAGACAGTCTGCTTGGGTGGAGGCATCAACGTGATCTTGGTATAATCTTGAACCCAGGTGCCAAAAACCAACAAGATCAGGTCATGTTAGTTGACAATATGAATGATCCTGGTGAGTGTTATAGAGAATTTCCTGAAGTGTTTACCGATGCTCTTGGTTGTCTCAAGGGTTTTGAACATCGGATCATTCTGAGAGATGCAGCCAAACCGTGTGTGCACAAGGTGCGTAAGGTACCGAACATGATGATTGGACCGTTGAAGGTTGAGCTTGACAGACTATTAAAATTGGGAGTGATTGAGGAGATTGAGGCTTCAGAATGGTTGGCCCCGGTGGTTTTGGCTCCCAAAGACGGTGGAGCTGCTGTTAGGATGTGTGTGGACTTACGTGGGTTGAATGAATGGATCTGGGTAGATCGCCAGCCCTTACCGAATATTTCTGAGTCTATCAGCCTGTTGAAGGGTGCCAAGATTTTTAGTGTTTTGGATCTTTCCTCCGCATACCATCAGATCATGCTTCATAAAGATTCAAGGCACTTGACCTCATTTGTAACTCCTCTGGGAGCTTACCGTTTCCTGAGAATGCCTTTTGGGTTGGCCTCGGCGGCGGCATGTTTTCAGAGGATTATGAAAATAGTTTTGGGAGATCTACAGAATGTCTTGTTTTTTCAAGACGACATCTTGATTTATGGTAGGAATGAAAGTGAACATAATGATGCTTTGAAATCGGTTTGGCGAGATTGAAGGTGAGGGGACTCACTGTAAAGAAGGAGAAATGCCGCATTGGACTAAAGTCTGTTACCTACCTTGGGCACGTGATTTCTGGAGATGGTATTCAGCCCAAATTGGAGCTCGCAGAGAGTATTGCCAAAGCTCCAGCGCCTGAAGACAGAGAGCAAGCAAGGTCGTTCTTAGGCATGGCTGAGTTCTATTCGAAGTTCGTCAGGAATTTTGCTAGTGTAGTTGAGCCTATTAGAGCCCTGTTAAAGAAAGGGGTACATTTTGTTTGGTCCTCTGAGTGCGAAACTGCTTTTAATCTGGTCAAGTCAGAAATTAGTCGAATGCCGACTTTGGGACATTTTGACTCCAAGTTGAGGACGATATTGACAACAGATGCAAGTTTGAGGGGACTAGGGGCTGTACTTTCACAAGTATCTGATGGAGTAGAGCAAGTTGTAGCCTTTGCCTCAAGGGCTCTTAGGGAAGCTGAAGTCAATTATTCTTGTATTGAAAGGGAGGCACTGAGTGTATATTGGGCGGTGCAACATTTTAAATTTTATCTTTGGGGGATTCCATTTGTTGTTAAATCAGACCATCGGCCCCTTGTTCAAGTTTTCTCGTGTCATCATAGTGACCACATGACTCCCAGGTTAAAAAGGTGGAGTGAAGGTCTTCCAGGAGTTTAATTTCCACGTGCAATACATTTCGGGGTCGAGTAATAAGTCAGCTGATTGCTTGTCGCGTCTACCTATAAACAACGTGCAAGTCGTTGAAGAACCAGAGTATGCATGTTGGGTGTCGGAATCATCAATCTCGAGGGAGGATTGGATAACTTCGGCTGGTAGTGACAGAGTGTTTGCTTCTCTTAAAGTAGTCATTACTGGAGGTTGGCCAGAGTACAAAGATCTTGATGCTGATCTAAAGTCTTTCTGGGCTGTGAGGGATGATCTTACCTTCTGTCAAGGTTACCTCATGAGGGGCGACAGGGTGGTTCCACCTGATGTGCTGAAGGGAAAAGTGGTGAATTTGGCCCATGAAGGACACCTAGGGAGGAGCCTTACTAAAGCACGTGTCAGGGAGAAGTATTGGTGGCCGGGAATGGACCGTGAGATTGAGTCTGTTGTTAAAGATTGTCATTTGTGTGCCATTAATGACAAGTCTCATACCACCAGTCATGCCCCTTTGTCTCCTGTTTGTGTGCCTGATGTTGTGTGGACAAAGTTAGGATTGGACATTATTGGTCCATTCGACTAATGCCTTCTCATGAGAGATATGTTCTTTTACTTGTTGATTATACCTCCAAGTGGGTTGTCTCCAGATGCATGAACACTGTTACTTCTAGATCTGTGATTGAATTTTTAAAAGACGTATTTGTGTCAGAGGGGATACCTAAGTACTTGATCACAGACAATGGAGTGCAGTTTGTCTCCCATGAAATGCACGCTTTTCTTGAAGATTTGGGGATTATTCATCAGAAAACAGCTTTATATTCTCCGCAAGCAAATGGTCTCACTGAGAGAATGAATAGGGTTGTGAAGAGTTGTGCCCAGCGGGCATTAGATTCCAAGATTTCACTCACCAGTGTTTTACGGGATACATGGTGGGCACACCGTACTGTTCCCAATGCCATTTCTGGGAGATCTCCTTTTGAGGCCTTGAGAGGAAGGATGGCCAGCTCTAAGCTTAACCCAGTGTGGCTTCCCATTCGGAAGGGGAGAGTTGTGTCTGATGATATGAGGAAAGAAAAGTTGAGTGATTATCAGACAAAATACAAGCAGCGGTATGATGATAAGATGTCGGTCAGGGTGGTTAAGTGGTGTTTGGGCGACCGTGTTCTGGTAAAAAGAGCTAAGCATGGTCGCAAAGGCACGTCTAGTTTTCTTGGTCCATTTACCATCATTGCTATTAAGAAAAATGTTGTTGTCCTTGATAATGGTTGTACGTGGAGCATGTCCAGGCTCGTTAAAATCACTGAGACGCTCCACCACTCTGCGCATACTCCTGATCCTGTTCATTCTGAAGGAGTAATCGACCATTCAAGGAGACGCAGGCAACCTCCTGTGAGATTTGATGATTATGTCTTGAATTAGATGTAATGTTTTATAATGTTTCTTTTTCTTCTTTTATTTTAATACTGTGGAAGTCAGCAATGTAGTGACAGTGCTCTATATTTTTATTTATTGTTTTACCTTGCAATTGCTGTGTTCTAAGGCATTGTACTTGTTTTTGCCAAGCTTCTTCTTTTCAATTCTTTGGTGTTGTATGGGGGATGTGTTGTAACTAACAGCTCGTGTTGAGCTATAGAATGTAGAATGTCTTTACCTCAATGGATTGTTGAGGGGGGCATTCTGGCTTAGGACGTACTGCTGTGCACACCGTCGACCTGTCGGTGGTTGCTTTTGAATAAAGCCATCTACCCAAGATCTCTCGTATTCGTGGCTTTTATCACAGTCCTATGCCCTTTTGGTCACCATCGTAAGCTCCAATACATTACCTCCTACAGACCCACTTCATAGCTGATTCCGTTCTCTCCTTTGCAGTGCTGTTTGCTCGACTCTCTCAATGGAGTTCCAGTATCTCCCTGGGTGTCCCACCCACACAGGTGTGATCACTCTTCCTTATACAACTTTGATCCAGTTTCTATACCTCCGCATAGAGGTCTCATCACTCCCCGGCCCTTTAGGGCACTTTTGATGCCTCACACTTCCCGTGCTCCATCCTGCTGCTGCCATCACCACCCAGTGGGCCCTTCTCCTTCACTCGGGGCATCTATTTACTGTTTCATTTCTTTTTATCCTTCAGAAATGTTAGCAGTTTGTTTCAAAGGATGAATAATCGTTGGATGGGACATCTTCGACTCGCTGGAATATGAGAATATTGGCATGCAAATTTACTGCTTAGCCCTTTTTCGTCACAGCTACACCTTTAATTGTTCCATTACCATCGATTTAGAAAGTGCCTTGTGCTAATCACGTGGAACTACTGTATCAGCCTCCTATTTGACAAATATTCACCTTTCTGTTAATACATAAATTAAATGCCCATAAAACCTTTACTATCTCTTTTATATGTTTCTAAAAGGTGCCCGAGTGGAAGCGTTACTTCTCCCGTTTCTTGCACCTTATATAAAATAACATCCGTTTCGGTATATCGTCCTACCTGGTTTATGCTCAGCTTTTTCCTTTGAAAAAGCAGTTTGGCAATGTTCTATTATCACAAGTCATATGCAACAGTGAAACTGTGCTTAAAAATACCAGGTATCCTAACGTTTATGGTAACTCTTATATGACAGCTTAAGATACCTTCCTACAATACTTTTGTGTGTGTCGCTTTATTTAATGAAGAGATATAACTTAATTTCTGATGATTTGCCATTTATCTACCCCTCAGTAAACATTGTCTTCCCTCATGATGCTTGCGGATTTGATATCTACCAGGTTATAGCATAGGAACCCTGACTAGGAAGTGGCAGTGCCAGACAGTAAATTTACCACCCTATTCCCTTTGCAGTACCTGTTGAACTGGACTCTTGAACCGCTCAGCTTTCCGAGACAGGAAGTACATTTAATGTAAAACCTCCCTTGCAGGACTTGACTCAGAAAGATACTCTTGAATCATTTGTGCTGTATGAGAACCATCAGAGTGCTCCCTTTTTGATGCCAGTTATAACATGCCACACAAGGCCAAGGGGCCAAGTGCGCCCCACTGACTGTGAGACTTGAGTGACTGTGTGCTTCTGTGTGAAAATGTAGGCCCAAAAAATATTCTCTTACAAAGCTATACTGAAAAAGTATCACCTTGCTACAGTTAACATGGAAAACCAAAAAATATTGCATCAAAAATGTCAGCAGCATGTAATTGTCAATAACTAAATAGTTGGGTGTACAACCCCTTGCATGCAAATTTAAACCCTGTTGCAAGTCTTAACCTATACTGTAGGGCCATGTCTCGTCAAGACTGGGACACAAATCACTCCAGATCGGGTTCATCCTATTGCTAGATATGTCTTCAGCAGGACCTGGACTGATTTGCGTTGACTCAGGCTGGTCTCTGCCTGGGGTAGCATAGTGGGCAAAAAACAATGGACTGGAAGGCGGCCCGAACAATCACCAGTGGCGGAGATTAATTCAAGGATACCTTCCATCACTTTGTTGTTTTAAACCCCTGGCAGTGTGCATAGGTGAACATACTGGCCTCCGCTGCTTGCTCTGACAGGTATCTGCCAGCCCCCTCCCTTTCGATGCAACTTTTGCACTTAGGGTGATGTACATTCTGTGCTCTCCATGGCCAAGTGACTGTACACTCCTGTTCCAGTACCTATTGCACAAGGGGAAGCATGGAGTCATTTATCCCCCCCCCATTTACCCTTCGAACAACCCTCTTACATTGGGTACTCTTCTGAATGTCTCTGGGATGCGCTGAGACAGAACTTCCATTTGTCGCATTTTGCGCTACAGAGCTGTCCTCACAAATCTTTCTTTAAATCCGTTTTACAGAGGGAGAGCAAAAAAAGCTCAAACTGTGGTTTACACAGCTGTCAGTCTGTGTATTGTGTTTTATATCAGATAAGGTGGTAAAGTAGACCCCTATGGCTCCTGTGCAGTCAGTAACTCCCCTCTGTACAAAGTGAATGCTGAGGTGCACTGTTATCTGCATTGTGATGTACGGCTTGAATCACCAAAATGCCATTAGTAACAAAGTGACATCACACACCCCACCCTTTGCCTCTCACTTGCCTCCTATATGCTGTTAAAAGGCAGAGCCAAGGGCAAGGAAGACTCTTAAAACACCTGGTTACTTTTTGTTTGCGCTGCTGACCTCATGACCTCTTTGACCAGGAGTAGAAAAGTCAGGGTTACCATAGGGCATGTCAGGGGGTAGCAGCTGCTACTCCTGTCTCTCCTAATTGACATCCATGCGTCGCGTTTTTACTTACACCCCTTAGTATTTACAACTTTCCCTGTCGATTTCGAAGTTTTCGATCTCAAAATGTACATCCAGGCTGGCAGATGTTTTGATTTCTCTTCTTGCTTCTCTGGTTGTTTATTGTGCTTTGCACATTAATAATATTGAGATTTAGGGTTTTTAATGCAGGGAGGTTTGGGAGATGGCTTTGATACCTTGTAATGTTTGCACCTTCTTTCGACCACAAGTCCCTGTATTGGATTTAAGAGCTCTTTCTGTGGCCTGAAAGTACTGGGATGTTATCATTGACAGGTACACTCTAGATGGGGACCAGTCATACAAAATGTTATCAGTGGGCCGACTGTCTTGCGTAACAAAGTATGATAAAAAGTCACACAGAAGGAGGCCCCTGGACTGATACCTAGGCAGGGGTGCAGGGGAAAACGTCTACAAACAAAACAAAACCCAACTGCCTGAAAACTGTTTCTTACATGAAGCGTCACGTCTTGATTTGAACAGAGGGGAATAAGTCACCTCATCACACCAGAGCTGCAACAGTGTGCAGAAAATACTTTTATGTATGACTTAATGATTAATAATGTTTCCTTTTATTAGGATATATAGCCTTAATTTAATGTGCATATCGATAATACGCAATTATATCAATATACATAAATTGATCATAAATAGTCAATAAAATAGATACAAAAGGCAAATATATATATAAAGTTGCAGAAACCCCTACTAACCAAACGTGTAAACCATAAATATTGTACACAATAAACCCCCCCATTGTCATAAATATTTATCAACACCGCACTCATTCATTCACTCATTCAAACACATAGTCGAGACAGACAGGGCTGATCAACTCCACAAGAACCCAATATTCATAGAAACCATGACTAATCACACATATAACAAAGAGATTATTTATACAAACTATTTCCTTCTACAATGCTGTATAAATATCAGCAATTACTATTGTGTTTTGAATTGTTTTATATATTTTTTTACATAAAAAAAAAAAAAAAAGAACATGTGATGGCATCCAGTCTTGTATGGAAGTTGCGCCAGTCGTGTTGGGAAAATGCGCGACGCGTGTTTCGGTGAAAGACCCAGATGCAAGGGTCACACCTTCAGTGCGCTTTAAGAATGAGGTGAGGGGGCAACAAACGCCTGGGGAATCTGTGAATGATACAAAGCATTCATAAGTACAATAGCTTCAATAATGAGCTCTAGTTAATAAAAGTGCACACTGATGCTCCAGAAGTGGGTGAACAATCCTCACAAATAATATATACATAAAAGAGGGGAGACAGAGTCGTGCATCGTGCACAAATGACAGAACCTTATAGCCCAATATGGACAATATTGCACCAAACAGTCCATAGGGAAGATCAAAGTGGTAGATGGCTCATTTTGAGGATATATTTAGGAGGTATATCTCTTTGTTTAGTGGGTTATTACGGTCCGAATCAGGATGATCCCTCTTGTCTAAATACCATTCGACGCCACCTCATAGATTGCCCAGAACCTGTTATCTGGATGGGTGATTTTAACATAGTGTTGAACCCTAAGCTTGACAAATCGCCAAATTCCAGGGCGGCAGCTGCTTTTGACAATAATGAACCAGATCGGTCTTTCTGATATATGGAGGGAACGGGCGGGGGGTCAATTGGGAGTTTCTTTTAGAAACTTGAAATATAAACATAAGTCCAGAATCGACTATGCCTTGATTAGCTACAATCTTAAGGATCTAGTGAAAGATATTGAATACATGCCGTCACATCTTTCGGACCATTCGGCAATCCTTTTAAGCTTAAATTTCATGCAGCAGTTTAGATCTTGGTCTTTTGATCGAACTATTTTGCTGGAGGAAGACGAAGTTAACTTTCTTCTTTTTGAGACTAGATATTTTGTGGAAGTGAATTTAGACACTTCCAGTATTTCTGTTGTCTGGGACTCTCTGAAAGCTTACTGGAGAGGCTGTATTACCAACAGAGCTACCTTCAGAAAACGGAAATTTAGAGAAATTACTATGGGCCTAGAGGCAGAAATGAAGGAAATAGAGAATAAACTGAATACTCAAATAGGAATTGAGCCAAAAGAACAGCTGGAAAAAATAGACTTGCTTAAAAAACAGTTGGAGGGTATCCTCCAAGAGAGAATTTCTCGTAGATGCGAGGCAAGTAAAATATCACATTTCGAATTTGGCGAAGGGGCTGGAAAATTACTTGCCTGGAAAGTAAAATCAGACCAGATCCGCAATCATATAAAAGAGATTAAGGTAGGAGATGAGTTGTTATCTCGCTCCTCCAGCCTAGATATTGGGATGGCTTTTCGAGATATCTTTCAAGACATATATAAAGAATCAATCACTGATGATAGCGATAAAAGAAAAAGGTGGTTGGAGAAGGTCATTCTACCGACCATCTCGGATGATCAAAAATTAGATCTAGATAAAGAAATAACAGAAGAGGAAGTGAGAAGGGTAATTGACCAGCCCAAAAGAGGGAAGGCAGCCGGCCCAGATGGGCTTCCGGGGGAGCTATATCGTTCCCTTAAAGAAATTATTATTCCAGTACTCACTAAAGTTTATAACAGCATACTTTTGAAGGGAGAAAATCCACCTAGCTCGTGGAGTGAGGCTACGGTCGTACTGATCTTGAAACCTGGTAAAGATCCGACTAATTGTGGGTCTTATCGCCCAATTTCACTCCTCAATAATGATTATAAATTTTTTGCGGCTATATTGTCAAACAGGCTGGGGGGGGTGGCTGATAATATTATTCATTTAGATCAAAAGGGCTTTGTCAAAGGGCGCCAATTAGCAGATCTTACTTATGACTTAGTAGGCGCAATAGATATTGCCTCTACTTTTACACTCCCTCTGGCCGTTTTAACCCTTGACGCAACTAAAGCCTTCGACAGAGTAAATTAGGCATACCTGTCTGAGGTAATGAAAAAATTCAATTTGGGGGACAAATTTTGCCGCGCCATAAGATTGCTATATAAGGCCTCAACAGCTAGACTTCTAGTTAATGGAATGTTGACTGATATATTTAAAATCACCAGAGGACGAGACAGGGCTGCCCGCTCTCTCCGTTGCTTTTTAACCTGTATATTGAACCATTCGCACAGGTTCTCAGGGAAGACAATAACATTACTTCTTTTAAATTTGGAGAGTGGGAGAGGCGGGTGGCCCTGTATGCAGATGACATCCTTATTCTAACAGCTGACCTGGATTCAGCCTTTTCTACAGTCATTAAACGCGCGGAGGAATTTGGCCAAATCTCGGGTTATGAAATTAATGCCAGTAAAACTGAAATCATGGTATGGAATATAAAAGATACACAACTCCAAATTGGTTCTACTATGCGTTATTTGGGGATTACAATTTTACAGGAGGTTGGCAAAATTCCAGAATACAATCTGGATCGCGCCTTTAAGGACTGTCAAAAGCAGATGAAATCGTGGGCTCACCTCCCCTTATCTATCTTGGGGAGGAATAATCTGGTGAAAATGTCAATTTTGCCTAAGATTACTTTTCTTTTTAATACCATCCCGCTGTATTTTGACAAACAACAGATAGAGAAATGCCAACGTGAGATAAACTCTTTTATATGGCAGTATAGATCAATTAGGCTGGCTTGGAAGAAGCTTAGGCGGAAGAGGGATAAAGGGGGTTTGGCGTTACCCGACTTGCAATACTATGCTTGGGCATTTCAGCTCTCACATTCAAGGATGTTGCTGAAAATGCCCATCAGTACAGCGGGAGGTGAGATGTTCAGGGCTATGTTAAGGGGGGCAGGGTTACCGGAAGAAGGGTTTATGTTTAAATTTGGTGATCAAAAATTTTTAAAAAAAGTTAAATTGAAGGTCCTCCATTCGATGGTAAAAAACTGGATTACAATAAGAAGGAAAATGGGGCTCAGTTATTTTTCCAGAATAGCACCACTGTGGGACTCCCCAGGCACACCCGCATGCTTTCAGGACAGTTTGATTAAACCAGTGAGGGATTCTGGGATTACAACGTGGGGGGATTTGATGAATGGGGGTTTCGTACTCCCCTGGGAAGATCTTCGAGAGAGATTGGGGTCTGGCCTTTCCAGATTCAAGTACATTCAGATTAAAAGCTGGGCCCAGGCCCAGAGTAGTCATAATTTAGTTTTTGGGAAGATCAGTAAGTTGGAAGAACAACTAGTGATGAGGCCGGTGGGTAAAAGGAGGTCTCAGTCTGGTACTGGGCAATAGAGGAGGAAATCGATGGCGTTTTTAAACTTCCAGAAGAGCTATGGGGAGAGTTGATGGAGGTTCAGTGTGATTCGGTTTGGATGGATTCATTTAGTATCCTGCACAGAATAGTTAAACCTGCCTGGTTGAAGCGAAACCATCTGTTCACGGCCCATAGAGCGTACCTTTCCCCACTTAAGCTATCGAATTTCCAGATAGGGAAAGTTTGTAACAAATGCGGGCTGCCTGAAGCATCAGATGTGCATATGTTTATGGATTGCCCCGGTATTTGCTCCTTCTGGGAAAATGTGAAGAAGACTCTTGAGTCCATCCTGAAGATATCATTGGATATCAGTCTGCCGCTAATCATCTTTGGCCTCAATGATCACATTACGGGACCCGCTAGATCTCTACTGTTTTATGCAATTCTAATGGCAAGGAGACAAATATGCAAGCATTGGGTGGATTCAGCACCGCCATCCCATTCAGAATGGTTGACCTCGTTATATGAAGTATCCAAGGTGGACATGGCTAGATCCTGCAGGAAGAATAAGATCGCTTTCTGGGATTTATTGACACAGTGGAGATAGTGTGCCCGGGTTTTTTTTTTTTTTTTCCCGGGTCCTATGGTTATGCCTTTCCCGGTTACTCCTTGGACCTCAGTTTGGGTTCCCCAGGTTTCTGATATGGTCCGTCAGGTCTATTAAGACCGAGGTGGAGTAAAAAACCTGCCCTCACCCCTTGATGTCCCTCCCGTCTACTGAGCGTATCCTGGTCTGACTTTTTGATCTATCAAAGTCTCCTGAACTTGTTCAGTAGGGTTACGAAAGGCGGTTGGAATCTTATCAAGAGGGTTAAAGGCGAATGAGGACAAAAAAAATAAAATAAAATAAATATTGCACCAAACAGTGAATAAGAAAGATAAAAGGTACATGGTGAATGCAACCCGGAACCGCTCAATTAAAGAGAGTACCTTCAGATATGCCAGGAAAACCAACAAATGAAATAATCTGTGATAGGTAGAAAGTGTGCGGATAAAATAGCCCAGTGGGTCAGTCGCGTGCTCTGCTACGTTCACTGGTGATGGATAAAAATAGGTATAACCATATCGCAGGTACCTGAGCCTGGCTCAACATATGGCCCACATCACCTGGAAGCGTAGCCTTGTCTTGTGCAAAAACCCAGCTGGGGGAATGGCGACCTGGTAAAGAGATAGGAGCACTGCATGAGGGATAAGGGATACTGACAAGGGCAGCAATGGAGACTACAGCAGAGATAAATAAATAAGACCAATATACCTCGGGAAAAGTAAATGAGGCTCAGGACCAGAGGCACAATGGAAAAAATAAGGCCCTGAGATGTCCGGGCGAGATTAATTTGAAAGAAATATATATATATATATATATGACTTTCCACGCCACATTTGGATATCTATATATATATATATATATATATATATATATATATATATATATATATTTGACTTTCCACGCCACATTTGGATATCTTTCTATATATATATATATATATCCTCCTAGTTTCAGCGAGTTTCCTTCCGGCTTCCTAATCGCCGGTGGTGCCGAGTTGCCAGCGCTTCGCCACGCGCTGTAGTAAAGCCTCAGCACTCCAGTGTAAGTTGCCAATTACTTTAATCTCGTTGCAGAGTCAAACACACACCAATGCGTTTCGGTGCTAGCTTGCACCTTTGTCACGACGTTGACCACGTTTACAACAATCATTTTTATACTTTTTTTCTTCTTTTTTTGTGTCAATGAGTGTGTTCAATAAACATCAACATAAACAGAGGACTTCAACCTGCTTTCTACGCTTGGCAGCCATATTGGAACATTGAAGTACTAATAGAGAAACATACCACATTTATAGTTACGGTATCAGCAACTCTCAATTACAGTAACATCAATTTATCAAAAGAGCTATCATCTCTACTATAATACATCACGTAACATAAAAATACAGTGTATCACGTTTCAAATCAATATTATTAATACTATAAGCCTGTTGCCTATGTATTTTACCTAGTACACATCAAAGTCAACTTGTTCCTTTATGGCACTCAATAAGGAGGTATCAGTACCAAAAGATACCTTCTACAAGCAAAATGCAAACATTGATAGCGTTTTACTGCCGGAATGATCAGTGAACAATTTATAAGTCCAAATCAGATTGAGATCTAAATATATATTGTGTGGTTTCACAGAAATATCTTCCGCCCAAGTGGGCATGCGTCTTCCTTTTGGTTCTAATGTGGGCTGTAATTATAATGCGATACAAAAGGACTGTTCCCATGAGGCACAGGGTCAGACTGATTTGCACATGGCCATGTCTGAACTGGGGTGGTGGAGTGAGCTAAAGAATGATGATGGATTAAACCCAGATCACTTGACTGGGGGTGAGTGTTTGATTAGCTCAAACGCTCCGTCCATCATCCCCTTTGGTATCGCTTTGTTCGCCCTAAGTTGGCAGGGTATGCCCAGACGTGGGTCCCTTGCTCACTTTGCCACTGGATTCAAGCTAGCCTGGCTGATGATGGCTGAATAGCCAGAAACCGGTCCCAGGATGCTTGTTTCCGGTCCAGGGAAGACATGGCTTGGCAGTTCGGGCTGGACTGTTCCCATGAGGCACAGGGTCAGACTGATTTGCATATGGCCATGTCTGAACTGGGGTGGTGGAGTGAGCTAAAGAATGATGATGGATTAAACCCAGATCAGTTGACTGGGGGTGAGTGTTTGATTTGCTCTAACGCTCCGTCCATCATCCCCTTTGGTATCGCTTTGTTCGCCCTAAGTTGGCAGGGTATGCCCAGACGTGGGTCCCTTGCTCACTTTGCCACTGGATTCAAGATAGCCTGGCTGATGAGGGTTATGAACCCGAAACCGGTCCCAGGATGCTTGTTTCCGGTCCAGGGAAGACATGGCTTGGCAGTTCGGGCTGGACTGTTCCCATGAGGCACAGGGTCAGACTGATTTGCATATGGCCATGTCTGAACTGGGGTGGTGGAGTGAGCTAAAGAATGATGATGGATTAAACCCAGATCACTTGACTGGGGGTGAGTGTTTGATTAGCTCAAACGCTCCGTCCATCATCCCCTTTGGTATCGCGTAATTATAATGGTCACAACAAGGGATTAACATTCAACCACACGGGCTTCATCGTACTTCACTATCTTCTCACCGGTCAACACTATTTATCAAAGTACAGATAAGACTGCTCTCCACTTAGCTGCATTCCCCTATCGGAAGTTAGTTTTCTGCTTCGTTAGGTAGATGTCCTCCTGTAAATGAACACAGAATAAGGATCTGGTTAACACACATCTATCACACACTAGAACACTACCTCAAAGACCTATTAAAAACCCTGATATATACCATTACATTAAAAACAAACATGATCACTGATCTGGCAGCAGTCTAGGCTAGAGATTTATGAAAAGTTCTTCATCCATATTTAAGCCCTGTGGCTCCTTGCAGTCCGTTTCTAGGATGTACAAGGACTCTAGTCTTCTGAGCGCCTTTTCCCGATCTCCATCTCTCTTTTTCTTCGGTACACTGTCTATAACACTATATTGCATCATTCTATGGTCGCCCCCATGTTCTTTGTGAAAATGGCGAGCCACAGGATAGCTCGAGTCATTATTCTTAATTGCTCTTAGGTGTTGTAGTATGCGTCTATGCACCGGAAGGATGGTACTACCCACATAGTATTTGGAACATAGGCAACACAGGGTGTACACCGCAAATTCTGTTTTACAAGTCAGATTTTGTTTAATGCTCAACGTATTACCGAATGGAGTTTTCACTTCTGTAAGATTCTTTCCATTCTCGCATGCTTTGCATTTGTTGCACTTCTTAAAACCTGGTTGTGGCTTCAGCCACGACGGTACAGATGTCACCACTTCATTTTTGACTAGCAGGCCTCTCATGGACCTCGCTTTCCTATATGTAATTTGTGGTCTTTTAGGAAATTCTTTGCATACCACTGGATCATTAAGAAGTGCCATTGTTTAGTGAGAGCTTTTCTTAGCAAAATGTACTTCTCATTATACGCGGTTATGAATCTTACACCATCACTGGTTATGTCTTTTTTCCGCACATCTACATCTGAAAACAAAATGTCTTCCCTTCTATGTCTGGTAACTTTGCTGTGTACCTGTTCTAGTGACTCATGCGTATACCCTCTTTGTTGCAGTCTTGTAAGCATCTCTGTTTGTTTGCTGGTAACCCTCCTCTGTGCTGCAAATGCGTCTCGCTCTAAGCAATTCTCCATACGGGATGCTTTATTTTAAGGTGTGTGGGTGGAAACTGTTAGCATGCAGGATGCTGTTACCTGCAGTGGGTTTCCTAAACAATGTGGTAATCAATTTAGAGCCCTTGGCTTCTAGGTGTACATCCAGAAAATTCATCTCTTTATTACTGATCTCACAAGTAAAATTCACATTTAAAGAATTGTCGTTGATCTTTTTAACAAAAGTTCTAGCTGTGGTTTCACTCCCCTTCCAAAGTACAAAGACATCATCTATGTACCTTATCCATAAAACTATGGGCTCCACACATTCATTGAGCTCGGAACCATGTAGCACCTGCTCCTCCCACCAGCCCATATGCAAATTAGCAAAACTGGAGGCGAAGCATATATATATATCTGACTTTCCTCGCCACATTTGGATATCGCTATATATATATATATATATATTATATATATATATATATATATATATATATATATATATATATATATATTTCAAATTAATCTCGCCTGGACATCTCAGGGCCCTATTTTTTCCATTGTGCCTCTGGTCCTGAGCCTCATTTACTCTTCCTGAGGTATATTTGTCTTATTTATTTATCTCTGCTGTAGTCTCCATTGCCGCCCTTATCAGTATCCCTTAACCCGTCGGCGCATTTTCTCAACACGTCTGGCGCAACTTACATACAAGACTAGATGCCATCGGGGGCGTGGTCTAGCCGAGCTGCGAGATGGCCGCTCTCTGAGAGGGCTCCGCCGGCTGAGTCAAAATCCGCCCAGTATCCTATGTAATCGCAGAGAATTTATACATCGAGGCAATAAATATAGATTGCTCTACGCACCGTGAATAACTTGTGCCGATTCCCGAGTCTGCAGAGCCGAAAATTCACCATTTGTCGGCCGGGCCTAGATGACCCGGTGACGTGCAACGTGAGCCGCTGGCTGGTGACGATCGGCGTGTGGACCGACACGCGAGGGCTGAGTCGGCTGGGGGTGCACCCTCAGGAACTCATCAGGGGCCGGGTTGCTGAGGAAGGGAACCCGCGGCGGAAAGAGCGCCTGCAGCTGGGGCCTTGGCCTTGGAGGCGGACGTGAGTATGGACCTCCGAGGCACGCCGCAAAAGTAGGCCGGGTGAATCCGTCCGAATCGGCTGAGTGCGGGGGACAGCCGCACACCGCTCTGGCCTGTGACCTGCTGCCGCGGCTTGCCTCGGCCAGTCGTTTGCTCCTGGATGTAGCCTGACAGAGGGATTCTTCGCTGGAGCTCGTCGGCTGACTGGTAGGGGTTGCGGCTGGCGGGAGCGGGCGGGCGGGTTGCTTGTGCCGAGTACCGCCGCCGAGAGACTGCTGTGCTTGCGGCGGTCACTGCCCTTTCAGATAGCGCTGTAAGTGGCTGACCGGGCAGGAGAATAACGCTGCATTGCCCTGGAGACCCCTCCGGGCCCCTGCATGCTCCGAGCACTGTAGTGCGCTCCCTTGACTTATGGACATTAAATAACAGCGGCCCTCGGTGATCACGCTGCAGCCTAGGCAGAAACTAAATGCCAGTTAAATACCCTGTGGATGGGGCGCTTGGTGGTTATTAGCAGGTAGCCCCTGTACAAGCTGTTCGGTCACGTTAAAGGTGGCTCGGCCGACGTTGGATGGTGGCGCAGCGCGAAGCCTATTGAAGTACAGGGCTAGCTTGCGGACCCTGACTAGACACCTCGTGGTGCCTGCCCACGCTTGAAAATATCCGGAGACGTGGAAGCTGAAGTGGGCCCTGCGGTGCCCCCCCCCCCCCCCTCTCCCCCTCCCTTTGAGGTGCTGGTTAGGTCCTATCAGGCGACATCGGGCGGGAGAAACGCCTGATCCCGGGCTGTTTGAGCCTATTTGATGGAGATATACCTGGTGTTTTATTTGACTGGGGGCACTGGCTCCCGGGGCACAATCTACTGATCACATACTAAGGGGCATGTAGCTCCGTACACACGCGAGCTGGCCTCGTAAAAAGTTGAAAGCCGAGATTAATCAAGTGAGACAGACGCATCACCCTCTACTAGCCCAGAGTGCGTGGGCAGCACGTGCTAATCATCTCTATCTAACACTCCACCGTCCGGAAGTTCGCAACAAGGAACAGCAACAAAATGGGAAAAACAGACACTAAACAAACTAAACTGCTGTTTGAGAATAAAAGGCTAACCAGGCACACGGACTCTGAGCAGGACCCTGAAACTAAGCACAGGGATGGGGCCGCTGTGGGACAAGACGACCTGCGCACTATCATATTGGACGTTCAATCCAGCCTCAAAACTATCGATAATAAAATAGACAGACTTACTGATAGGATGGACCAGGTAAAAAAAAAACAGGTGGACACTCATGAAGTGCGACTTGATAAACTGGAAAATCAAGTTTCTGACGCACACGAGTTCCATGCTGAATCCAGAGAACAACTCCTCAACATGGAAAAGGTTCTGGAGATTATTAAAGCTAAAAATTAGGATTTGGAGGCCAAGTCCCGAAATAATATCCGCATAACTGGCATTCCAGAGACTACAGACGTGGGTAAGGTTGAGGAATTTGTTGAAACCCTACTGCGCAACATATTTGGGTCGTCTCTTTCTGCGATGTTCATCGTGGAGAGAACGCATAGATCCCTTGCCCCGAGAACTCCAGTGGGTGGTACCCCGCAGGCGATCTTTGCTAGACTACTTAATTACCGAGACAGAGATGGAATTCTCCGTGCAGCAACAGAAATGGGACAGATAACACACCAGGGTAACCAGATTTCCTTCTTTCCTGATTTCACTCCAGCGGTACAGTCAGCGAGGAGAGAGTTTGTCCCGGTAAAGCGCATCCTTCGCCAGGCGGAAATAACTTATGCCCTCCTGTACCCAGCCAAGCTTAAAGTCGCACATGAAGGCAGCCATCACCTATTCACTGACGCTAAATCAGCGATGAAATTAGCCAAACATGCCGTTGTTAACAAACGCCCGTCGAAGACAGGACGATCAGAAGCAACACTTAGTGACAATGATTGACATTCATAAGCCTTTGCAATGTTCAGACTAATTGAACTCGTGGTAAGGAGAACGTTGGGGGGCTGATACTATATTTACTAAAATTTGGTTGTTTTGCACCCTCCAATACTCAACAAACCTGACATTTTCAAAAAAGTACTGGACAATCTACGTAGAAATCTCATACAAACACTCAGCCACCTGGTTTTTGGCCAGGGTGTATGCCGGAGACACCTCGCCCCTAGGGAGATCTCCCGTATTTGTTTTCACATGCCTATGCTGGGAGGCTGGTTGAAGTTGGGGTCGGGGTCGGGGTGGGACACTATAGCTCAACCTAATTGGGGGGTTGGTGTGGGTGGGGGGACTGGGGGTAGTTTTACAGTACAGCAGTATGTTGCCAAATGGCCAAGAAGTATATGTCTGCTACTAGTCAAGTCTGATATATATGTTCCAGACACTGGAAGAAGGACATCCCAAACTTATTCCCAGAATGAGTTGGCTTATTCCAAAGGTGCAGATTGGGGCTTTAAGAAGGGGCCACCCTGTGTCATTCGGACACACCGCATCGTACGAACATGTCCACCCTTAGGCTCTTACCGTGGAATATTAGAGGTCTGAATGACCACAGAAAGGTGAGACTCACTCAAGCATACTTGATAAGACACAAGATTGATTGCTGTTTCCTGCAAGAGACGCATCTACCTGACTCTTCCGGTGTCAAGCTACACCATAGACACTGGGGCCACTGGCTACTCTAATTATGCAAGGGGGGTTGCTATACTCAAGCGCAGAGATCTGGAATGGAAACACACATATACACATTTCGACACTGAAGGGAGATTCGTCATCCTTAAGGGCACATTATGCGGGCGGGAGATTGTGTTTGCGGCTATATACGGCCCCAACACTGACGAACCTGAATTTGTCCACAATGTTTGGGCTCAAATTGCTAGGTTGGGCTGTGAAACGATCGTTTGGGGTGGAGACTTCAACGCCATACTAAATGACTCCCTCGATAGAAGGGGGGCGGCGCGTAAACTTCATCCCCGCGCAAGCAAAGCTCTTAACGCTCTCATTCAAGAAAATGACCTGTTTGACATATGGAGAAGCCGGCACCCAGATAGCGTAGTGGGATCCTGCATCACCTCACATCATAATGCCTGGTCCAGACTGGACTACTGGGTAGTCTCTCGGGATATTGCCACGTGGACTTCGGAGGTATGTCTACTGCCGCGAACTCTCTCTGATCATGCTGTCTGCTGCAAATAGACATCCCGGCTCCAGCTAGAGGCCCCTTTGCTTGGAGACATCCCCCTTTAGCCCTGCTAGACCCTGTCTTCCGTGAGGAAATCTGTAAGGACATTGTTGACTACTTTACCGAAAACAAGGGTTCAGTTACATCGGCAGGAACTTTGTGGGAGGCTTTTAAAGTGGTCATAAGGGGTTGTCGTATTGCCAGGCAAGCAGGAGTATTGAAGTCTATCAGACAGAGACTTCAGACACTTGAGGCACAAATCAAGGATAGGGAAACAAATTTCTACGATACGGGAGAGGGGGAACACCTTGCATCACTTTCTCCGAATATACTGAGGAGGCAGACCGAGAAGTAAAATTCATGGGGAAATATGGAACTGCTAGGAGATATGGGGAGGGCGATTGACCTGGTAAAACTCTGGCGGCCATGCTTAGACCTCAGAGAAACTCCGCCATCATCACAGAGTTGAGAGGTGAGAATGGGGACCCAATTAAAGGATCACAACAGATACTTAATCATTTAGCTGAATTCTGTGCTAATTTATATTCCTCTACTATCCCAGACATGGAGGAGCTACACTCATACTTAGAATCAATAGAATTTCTTTGGCTCGGTAGAGCACATAGAGCATACCTAGACGAACCCTACACAGTAGAAGATATTATTCAGGTCATAAATAGCCGCCCGAATGATAAGGCTCCAGGCCTGGATGGTCTGATCACCTCCTTTTATAAAACCTACAGCGCACTACTGGCCCCACAACTTTTGGAAGTATATCAGGAGGCGATTGACACGGGTCTTCTACCGCCCACGATGCGCGAAGCAGTGATACTAACATTATTAAAGCCTGATAAAGACCCCACCAGTCAAGACTCTTATCGCCCGTTATCCCTTATTAATGTTGATAAAATCTATGCCAAATTAATTGCCCAAAGAATACAGCCCCTGCTCCCCATGATAGCGAGGCCGGACCAATCCGGCTTTATCCCTGGCAGGTCGACCGCTCACAATCTGAGAACCTTTTTTGCTGTACTTCATTATTTAAATCCTCAGACTCGTGCTGCGGCTGTATTGCTGGATGCGACCAAAGCATTCGATTCACTTGAATGGTCCTATCTATTCCCTATACTGGAAAGACAAGGCTTTAGTCCGGTATTCATAAAGCAGATTTGGCTCCTATATTCAGGTCCTACTGCCCGGCTACGCGTAAATGGTCTCCTATCAGAGAGCTTCTCCATAACGAGAGGCACAAGGCATGGGTGCTCTCTATCCCCACTCCTCTTCGCTGTTGCCATGGAGTCCTTGGCTGCTAGACTCAGACAACATCATGCCAATAGAGGAGTGGGTTTTTCTACCAGAGGCCTGTTAATTTCGCTATACGCGGATGACATTACACTTTATATAAATGATCCCGTAGAAAATGCACTCCCCATACTCCGCGAAATTACTAGATTCGGTGGGCTATCTGGGATTCAAATAAACTGGTCCAAATCCACTCTGTTTCCCTTAACAGACTGCACAACTCCATTTCCATTGGACTATCCTCTCAAATGGGCTGACAGGCCGGTTAAATACCTAGGAATCTGGTTAAGCTGCAAACTGCAGGAGCTCTGGGAAATGAATTTTGGTTGCGCGGTCAGCTGGCTAGAGGGGAAAATTAAAACTTGGTTGCGACTACCCCTCTGACTAGCGGGAAGAATTGCTATAGCCAAGATGATCGTGCTGCCCATATTCTTATATTTGCTTGTTAACCTCCCAATACCCCTTACACAAGCATTTTTTAAAACACTGAGATCCCTGCTGATACAACTGGTGTGGGCTGAGAAACAGGCGCGGATATTCTTGGTAGCTTCTCACTCTACCTTTAAGTCAGGGGGGACTGGGCGCTCCAGATCTCCAATTATATGCCTACTGCGCTCAAGCGCAGTTCCTAAATCACTGGATACATCCTACCCCATTCCAGCCACATCTGGCTATTGAGCTGGACAGATCGGCGCC
The DNA here is from genome assembly GCA_963921515.1 of Calotriton arnoldi. Lineage (NCBI taxonomy): Eukaryota > Metazoa > Chordata > Amphibia > Caudata > Salamandridae > Calotriton > Calotriton arnoldi. The sequence continues at coordinate 183,900 of CAWUFW010006383.1, read as the reverse complement.
CACTCCATTAAACGTCGCTATCTTCTCTACATATAAAAGACCCAGAAATGAAATTGATACCACCGAAACGCTTCGGTGGGCTTGGGATGGTCTACGGCAGAGGGCAAGACATGAGCTGCTATATGCCCCCTCTGCTTCTATTGCGTTTAATCCCCAGTTACCGGCAGTGACAGAGCGTGGCGAGGTTCTGAGAACAACAGACTAGGCTGGAAGACCTTTGCTGATTTGTATCCAGAGGATGCATTTATCTCCCCTACGGAGGCGTCGGGAGAAGGTGCAGCGCACTTCTCGGACCTACTCTTATACTACCGCATCAGAGCTAACTGTCGCAAATTGCATAGCTCTTTCCCTCCCCCCCTCCCCCATTGACAGCCCTAGAGCAGGTATTAAATAATGCATACCAGTGTAAGTTAATCACTAGATTATATAACTCTATGCAACGCACGTCCCCGATCGTTTGCCCCAAATCTTTTGAGAACTGGAAAGAGGAGCTACCCACGCCACTCACTGAGGAGCAGTGGAAGTTTTGCTGTGGACAGCTGGAGTTGCTCTCCCCGAACTACAAACTCCGCTTAATTCATTTTAAATTTTTGCACAAGTATTACAGGACTCCTGCACAGCTATGTCGGTTGGGGCTGCGAGAAGATGCCAGTTGCTGGAGATGTGGCTCGTCCCAAGCCCCCTTCCTACACATGGCTTGGTATTGCCCTAAAATAGCGCAATACTGGGTAGAAGTTTTTGCTTCAATCAACGAAATACTAGAGTCGAGATTAGAGCCATCACCACTACTGGGCATTTTAGGTTACACAAGAGACATAGATGCGAAATCTGGGCATCTTCTTGCAATGCTACTATTGCTTGCGAAGAGACGGGTGGCCATGACCTGGGGTAGAACGAGGGTGCCGAAGACCCAATCGTGGGTTACAGATATTACACATCGTCGGGAACAGCTTAATACATTCTGGGAGTTGATGCCAGCGGCCTCTAGACCCCGAGACATTTGGGGTCCATTTCAAGATTGGATTCGATCTCAAGAATCAGTAGATGTTAACACAATTGAGCCTTAGTTATGCACTAGGTACCATTGCAGGTCAGGTCCGGTGGCACGGAACGGCCCGCCGTAACCTTTAGGCAATATGGAAGCCCCTACTGGATCACAATGCACCATGTTGTCAACTCGGTTGGTCCTTTTAAAAATCTAAAACTGTTGTCAAAATTGTGGTAGACGCAATGTTTAATTTGAAGTTACAAATGTCTTAGCTGCTGTACTGGGTTTTTTCTCCAGTTGTGGGGGCTGTTGCCCCTTCTTTTTCCCTTTATTATTTCTTTTATACCCTCCCTTCCTTTATTACCTCTCATTTCATTGGTTTTTTTATTTTCTCTTTTTCCTTTTTCTTCCTCTTTTCCTTTCCTCCTTCATAGGATAATGGGATGTGGTTACACATTTTGCGTTGCGACTATAACATGTATGCATCAATATATCATTTATGATTTAATGTCCCTTTTTTTGTTGTTTAATAAAATGTTTAATAAATAAAATTAAAAAAACTAGATGCCATCACATGTTCTTGTTTTTTTTTTTAAATGTCAAAAAATGTATAAAACAATTCAAAAGACAATAGTAATTGCTGATATTTATACAGCATTGTATAAGGAAATAGTTTGTATAAATAATCTTTGTTATATGTTTGATTAGTCATGGTTTCTATGAATATTGGGTTCTTGTGGAGTTGACCAGTCCTGTCTTTGTCTCGTCTGTGTTTGAATGAGTGAATTAATGAGTGCGGTGTTGATAAGTATTTGACAATGGGGGGTTTATTGTGTACAATATTTATGGTATACACATTTGGCTGGTAAGGGTTTCTGTAACTTTATATATATATATATGTCTTTTGTATCTATTTTATTGACTATTTATGATCAATTTATGTATATTGATATAATTGCGTATTATCGATATGCACAATAAATGAATGATATATATCCTAATAAAATGAAAAATTATTAATCATTAAGTCATACACAAAAGTCTTTTCTGCACACTGTTACAGCTCTGGTGTGATGAGGTGACTTATTCTCCTCTGTTCTAAATCAAGACGCGACGCTTCATTTAAAAAATAGTTTTCAGGCAGTTGGATTTGGTTTGTTTGTTTGTAACAAAGTATGATGCCCTGGATCTAAAGCATGTAGCTACAGGCAGCTTCGTTCCTCATTCACGTTTCCCTGATCAGGAGGTGGAATCCATGCTTCTTTCCTCAGTGGAAGTACTCCTTACTATTGCCATGTTTGTTTACTAGGGGTAGTTTCTCGTGCGTTGGCATTAGAAAAGTATATGTAGATGGTGTGTCCAACTTAATTCCTTAAGGACAGTAACCAGATTTTAAGATAATCACTGGAATTTATAAATGAGTTCCAGCTTTTTAAGATGTATTTTATGCAATTATCCTGATTCTAGCTTGGATCATGCCCTTCTGGCATAGGTTGCATATCCAGTATATATATGAACTTAATATTTCTTCTCCTTGGATGCCTAAAATTGTGGTCTGTTTTTACACTTGAAGGCTAGCCTGCTAATTGCCAGGTTTGATTTAAAGAAAAATACTTTTATGATAGACATGAACTCTACTGTATTTATTCATAACGTGCAATTTGCAAAGCTAGCATTGTAGCTCTCAGATGTATGCATGGAATAAAGTCAGATGAACTTCAGAGATTACAAGATGTTCTTTAGAGTTTCTTCTTTTTTCCTTAAAAGGCAAAAAAGGAGCTATGAGTATTGAAATGGCACAAAAAGAAACTGCAGTTGTAGATTAAAATGCAGTGTTATTTTCTTTCCAGGTTCCTGAACAGGATGAGACGTACTTGGAGGACAGCTTCTGTGTTCAAGAAGACAATGAAGAGGAAGCTGCTTCCAAGATGGAATCCAGTGACGAGGAAGATACTGCCATTATTAATTTTGACCTTCTTAATCAGGATAGTTTTATTGGTGGGCGAAAGCAATACTGCACTCGACGCAGGGTTAAGATAAAACAAGCACAGGCAGAGCGAAATTGTGAAATTGAAAATCTGAAAAAGAAGGTATCCCGAATTATTATCCCCGATGACTCTAGTGAAGAAGAGACGGAACCCAAAAACACTAGTAAAGTGACACCTGTAGTGCACTTGAAAGCAAACTCTAAAACACTCGGTCAGAGGCAGGCTACCTTCCAGAAGCCCCTACCTGTTAGTCCCACCATACGGTTCAAAAAGCCCCCGGACCCTGGGGGAAACTCCAGCAATCTGCTTCTGAAGGACCGGTGCCAGGCCCGACTTCAGATGAAAGCTTCAGTTTCTGAGGTCTTGGACTTTCAGCCAGAAAATGGAGCTACGCTGGTCGGTGCTAGCTTGCGGACGAACCATTCAAAGGCGCAGACATCATACACGGTATGCTTTGTTGTTAAGAGGATGAACGCTTTGTGTGTTTCTAAAAATGCTAGTCAGGTCGCGTTCAATCAACTGGACTTTGACAAGGCTGGCTGCTGGCGAGTTTTGTATTGCAGAGCAATGTGTGTATAGAACCTAAAAATAACTATTTACCTATACTAATTTACCTATAACAAGGCTGACTTACATAATATATATTATTTGCTTATTTAAATTTGTGGCACCTGGAAAGTGGCCCGGCAGCAACTGTCAGAGCATTAGAAATGCAACAAACGTTACCCCTATCATCTCAAAACAAAGACTTCCCCTTTTATGTGCGGTTTATCCCCAAATCAACCCCATCTGCCTTTGTGCAAACACTGACATTTTTTTGCTATAGAAAATAATTGGTTTGTCAATGTTTATTGAAGTAGAGGAGTAAAGAATACACTACATTGTCACCCATAGGAAATTGTGCAGACAGAAGAATTGCCAAAGCTAATAGGTCTGGAAATTCTGTCAGCCTTTTGACTTTGTCAATTTTTTTGTCATAGTTTTTGCAAAACGTTGTTAGTGAAGCTTCCGAGCACTCATAAATCTAAAAAAAAAAAATAATTGGCTAAAACTAAAAAAATGTTTTTTTCTCAAAAAGCATATATTGCCATAGTTGTCCTTAACGCTTAAGCAAATTCCTTTGTGTGTGGGATGTTCTCCTTCTGAAACAGCAGAATGCTGTCACTCATAGTGAAGTTAGCCAATTGCTGAAGTGGGCTGGCCCAGTTCCCCATGCTGTATGCTAAAGCGGATAGAAGAAAAATGTGAATGACTCAATAAGAAACCAGTAAATGAAGAAGGTTGGCTGAAAGCCTAAATAATTGTTAGAAATTGAGTTTCCGGTTGGCAGAGGTATGCACCCTGTCCAAACAGGAACCACATTCCTAGTCTGGGTAAGTCAGATCCATCCCTATCCGCTACAGATCACACTCCGGGAGGGCTATCCTAATTAGGTGCGGACTGAAGAGGCGTCGTCTAGATGTGAGTGTGACAACAGGCTACACTCTCCCTCCGGAGAAACCATGAAGCAACGCTAAGGCATTATTTATACAAGCAATGATTGAAGCCTAACTAGGTGGTAAATGTATATTTTTACATTTTTTGGCATGCAAATAGTGTTCTCTCATTGAGAAGAAATAGGAGTGGAACCAGGGAACTGGATTCCCTAGGTCCTAAAGAAAAGTCAATTAGGGGTACGTCGTGAAACATGTCGACCTTTAGGAAATCAGTATCATAACCTGCTTTTTTTCCTAAATCTCCCCCTATCCCTTTTAACCATATCGACTGGAGGTAAGAATAAAATAGGATATACCTACCAGCCAGGTATTTTTAAACTACACTACCACCCCTTCTGCCCCCTCATAAAACGCCATGTTCTATAATTGTATAAGAAAATAGTGCACCCACGTAATTCGTAGGTTGCGGCATGCCCTGATCCGTAGCGGATCGGGATGGACCCGATGATGAAGCATGCCACCAAGGGGTAACCCTGGTGGGTGAGGGTTTTACAAGAAAAACTTTGTTTTTTCTTTTCTAGCGAAGAGTTATTATCTTTGTTCATGACAAAACTGGGTTCCTTTGTTTTTGGAATAACTAAGAGCATAAGCATAACAATTGATCACGTCATACAAAATTGGGTTACATGATTCCGAATGCCGCACTAATGTGATGTGTTACAGCTCTTAAAAATATATATTTGTAATGTGGTGTCTGCCATAATCTACACTTTCTGCCTGAATGTTATATAGCTTTATTGTACAATTAATACAATTAGATTTTTTTTTTAAACAGAGGTATCAATGCCGTCCAGCTTTATGCCCCTCCTGGCCCATGTATGAGAGAGCATTCAGGCATACGGTTTCCTTTTATTTGCTTTAGTTTTTTTTATTGAAAATGTAGTGAGACCTTTTGTTTGAGAGATTTCCATCAGTGGTTAAACACAAGAACCGAAAATATATATATTGTCTCTAAATCTGAGAAGAATTTCATCTACTTTCTAGATCTGTACATAACTCACTATGGAGGAGGCTCATATACATCCCTTTATAGATGGACTCGGATAAAGAGGCAACTGTTTCATTCATTAGGAAAGCTTTCACTCTAGAAACATTAAGGGATAATATACCATGTGGCCAATTTTTAAGATTTATGGACAACTGCTACAGGAATATTAACTTTATTATCAGTAGAAGCCCTGTTAGAAAAACTGTCTGACAGAGGTTATACAATAACACTGCTTAAATGTTCACTAAAAAAAGAGCTTGGAATCACCCAAAAGGCGTCTTATTATTGATAGCAATCTGGCATTCATAGGAAAAATCAACCAAGAGATCAAAAACAATTCAACACAAATCTAATATCAGACGGGGGATGCCAACTGCTCCATTGAGAAGTCATTTTCAGAATCGAAAACTTGTTAAACGATCCACAATGGACAGTCCTAATAATGGTATTCAGAAAAGAACTAAGGATGATGTTGAAAAAGCGATCAACAAACTCAGTATTACAAAATGTGGTCTGGAAGTCCTGTGGATTTCTTAAAGTAACAAAATCAGCAAAGAAGCATGAACATACGACAAGATAAACTTCTACCAGTTTATAATCAATGAATCATTGCTGCCATAAAAATGTTTAAGCAGCAGAGAATCCTCATTATGTGATTCCTCATCTTCCACGAGTTCATAAAAGTCCAAGCGACAAAGAATCTTTGATAAGTAAATAACACCCTGCACAAAGTGCAAGAAATCAGACATTATGTTAAGTAAAGCCATGCCATGAAGATGAATTACTATGGTGTCCCTATCTTTACAGTTCAAGGTAACGCTGGTCAGGATCAAAGGCCTTAATTTTTTTCAGGACACAGAAACAATCTTTTCTGTTCAGTTCAGTGAAATGTTACACCAGTGACTCACACCGGGATGTCTAAGCTGCTACACAAAGCAACCCTTAGCTAGGATGAAAGGCTTGAACGTCTTTCAGGACACTGCTACAACCGTCGATGATGTAATTCATCACAAAACACGTGACCAAAGAATGATATTTGAGACATGACACATCACCTACCATGCAACGGAGAGCAAATGTCCACAAGCCAGCACACATATAGTTATGCAAAGTCTTTTAAAGTTGGTGCACCAGTAGCCAAATTATCGGAGATGTGCAATTAGTCAATGAGGTACATGCAAAAAACCAAATTGTGGACTATGTTATCCTCAGTGGGTGTATATAACACAGAACGAATACATAAGACTATTCTACAAAAACGTAATTTTGTCTCTCCACTAGATTATTGTAAACCTGTCACAAATATTAGGATTATTGTTTAAAATGATTGTTTGCTTACATATTGTTGCTGGGATTCTGCTTGGAAACAGAACTGTGCCTTGGGAGAACAGGACATCTAATGTAGGGACTGGGTCTCTCCACCACGTCACTCACTACCTGTAGGCCCAAATTCACCTAGCTCCCAGTGCCTCACTTGAACTCATAACCTTTCCAGAGTAGCAGGTGATTTCCGCAAACCTAGAACATGAACCTCTAGTCCCCAAGGGAACCGTGGAAACGGATCATCACCTTTCATTTCTCACTCATGCATGCCCGTAGTAAACAAAAGAAAGACACGAAGGAAGTTTGCAATATAATATAATTATTATAATTATCGTAGTCTATTATGAAGGAAGTGTGCTGCGATGAGCAAACAAACACAACAGAACAACGTAATTAACATTACTAGCAGGCTGTATACGATGAACAACCCAACCACGGCAACTAATATATCTATCTAGGCCTACCATCACAATGTGAGCACAGGGCTATATTAGTGATCTCTGGGATTAGCGTCGGACCCCATACCTGGTGTGCGTAGTTAGGTGGTCTGCATCATAGGTGTAAACTCAGTTTACGTAAGGCTGCTGCCTCCGTTCCAGGACCGGTCTCTCTGCTAGAATTCTCCTCTCTGCCTCCCGAGAGGGGGAGACACACGGTTTATATTATAAGAACTACTGTGTTACAAAACTGCAGCGGTGCTACGATGTTATGTCTAAAAACGTTGAGATGTTGCTTACCGGGCACATGAAAACAGTACACCATGTTGTTCGACCTCGCACAAAATGTTCAGACTGAATCACAAGACGTCACTGAATAACAAATATGTGCAACGTGTTTCTAAATTAATATCACGTCACAAAAACAAATGTATTGTGTGGCTGTGGGCCCAAAATGGGAAATTACTACAATATCACACTAGTCACGTGGTGCAGGAATCTGAATACTTATACACTCATGAATTTTAACAGCTGTCCAATCTTAAAAAATTACTTTCATGGGTTATATATGCCTATCTGTATGTAATAGTACAATTGGAATAAAAATAAGTGCCAAAAGCTTTCCACTAGAATCAAGTCCATGTCGAACAATATTGAAATAGAAACAAAAGCAATGATCTATGGTTGAGAAAAGGCTCTTTCAAAGATTGCAGTGAGACATTTCCATATCTTTGTTCAGATTACCAAAAGGACTGCTCATTGGGAAGTGTAACAGTCCTCCACTTTTCACATTTTTTTGTGAGTTCTTTTTAATTACCCACATATGGCCTATGGTACCTAACAAAGGTAGAGATCGCTGGCACGTCCATCTTGGTTCCTAAAGGGGAAGTCGTTGTAAAGGAAGGGAGTGTAAGTTAGTGATGGGTACAAATCGGAGCACCAGAAACCACCAGCTCAAATTAAGCACTGGTCCTTTGCCTAGACTGTACGTGATGGCCAGGATGTGGCTAAATACATCTTGAGAGATGGTCTGGATACCATGGTTGGTGTCACCTGAGCCATGAGCAATAGTGTTGTCATTCGGTACCACATTTGGGTGCATACTTCAGGTTTTCCAGAAGCATACAGGTTTCCCTGATGTCGGTGCATTTCAGTGGAGCCAGGCTCTTTCGTGATAACAGTAGCAGAGTGACTTAAGAACAGTTGAGATAAGCTTGCTCTTTATGTCTTCTTTCTCCCACTCACCAGGTCTACCAACAACATAGACGTTTCAAGGGTTCTCAAGGGGCCTTGTATACAATCAGAGGCAGCCCTCACACTCTCCACAACAGTCCAGCCCACAGTGGGGGATGTGGTCAGCAACAGATTTTTACCCCACTCTCTTGTTGCAGCTGCTGCAAGGCTGCTTTAGTTTCTCATCCAAAGGTACACTCCTAGCACAATGAGGGGCAGAATTAGTTTTTGCATCCCCGGCATGCATGCAGTTAACTAGGGTCCAATAGATCCTTCAGGTTGTCCACTTCGTTTTTTTCAGACTATTTTTGTCTACCCTTTGTCATGTTCCTCCTATTTGTAGCCAAACATCAGCAAATCATGCTGATATTCTCTCCAGAGAAGTTCAGACATTGTTTGCAAGGGCCCCATTGAGATGATGCCCAAGGCTCAAAGGGGCACACTCCACTCCTAGTACTTCCAGGTTTGTATGAAAGATGGAGGGTTAAATCTAATACTAGACCTCATTCGATTGACCAGCTCCCTCAGGAAGGACAATTTTAAGATGCTGACATTGGACCAGGTCCTATTGATCTTGGATTATGAAAACTGGATAATGTCTTTGGACCTGCAGGACATGTATTTTCATGTGTGATCCTGCAATACCACAGGCACTACCTTTGGTTTGTGATGGGGTCAGAACATTTGCAATTCACCGGCCTTTCCTTTGGCCTTACCTCAGCCCCTCAGGTGTTCACAAAGGTGATATCAGTGGTTCAGAGGTCACTGTTACACATATTTGTTGAGTCCTTAAGGAAGGTAGCCACGCAGGAATGAATGAAGAATAATAGGTTTATTCTTAATTAAAGGAAGACAGCACCAAGGACCCTCACAACACAGCTCCCATCACAAACTCACAGCAGCAACTGACTTCCACTGGAGTTTCCAGGAATCTACATTCTAGTAACCTAGGTAACAAGTAATGACTGATGATGAAACATGCACCAAAGCCACATAACAATGAATAAAACATAAGAAAAAGGAACATGAGGATATAACACACCTTCCCCCTTCAAACAATAATAGACAAATTAGACAAAAGATGAGAACAGAATAATAAAAGGATTATATAACATAATCTTCAAGATATTTAAGCATACATCTTGATCTTCCTCGTGTAGCTTCCGAAAGATCAACATGTGGACCAAGAGAGAAACCTCCAGTGCCAGGAACATCCTCAGGCAAGCAAGGAGCTTCTTCACTCAAAGTGGATTCCAAAAAACGGTCCTGCGAACCAGAGGGCATCCCAGGCAAAGAAAGAGACTCCTTAATTGAACTGGAATCTGCATAACATTCTTGTACTTCCACTTGATCAGAGAAAGACTGAGCTTCTTCGTGTAAACTAGAATCTAAACATGACTCCTGAAATTCGACTATATCCGGTATAAATTTCTCATCAGATACATCAAAATCAAAGAAATGATGTGCACTAATTAACACACTATCAGAGAAACAATCATTCTGACAGGCATCAGGAATTTTAACAACAGAATCTTTAAGTTTGGTATCAGAAACTTTTAACTTCAGATCCTTTAAGTTTGGCAATTCTCCTTTTGTTCCACCATTTCCCACCAATAACTTTTACAGCATGCTTATCAACTTGAATTATTTTAGTCTCAGGGTAAAATTTAGAACCACCCTTCTTAAATGGTCTCCTGATGCGGATAAATTCACCCACCACAAAATCCTTTTCCTTAACTTTATTAATATCATCATATCTCACTTTAGGTTTGGTTTGACTCAACTCCACGCGAGATCTAATTTGATCACTGTTGGGAATATTCCTATCAACACCTGAATTCGAGATCACCCACTCAGGAGAAAGTTCATTAAAAGAATGTCTACCCTTCAATAAAACAAATGGAGAAACACCAGTGGTGGAATGAGGGGTATTGTTGTAAGACCAGACTCTCTCACCAACAGCATCTTGAATTTGTAGGCCTGAAGAGAAAGCTAATTGTATAGTATCCTTCAAAACACGGTTAACCCTCTCAACTAAACCGTTACCTTGAGGACTATAGAGGGCAGTGGTAAGGTGTTTAACCCCAAACTTGAACAAGAAAGATTTCATGCTATTGGAAACAAATTGGACTCCATTGTCAGAGATCACAAATGCAGGAATACCTTCAGAATGAAATAACTGCTTCAAATAACATTTCTGTGTTGGGTTCCCTCATAAATTTGAATGAAACCCACTTAGAAAAGTAGTCAACTACAGTTAAAATGTACCTGAAACCACCATTCAAACCACCAATAGGACCAGCAAAATCTAAACCTAACTTTTCCCACTTTTCCAACTTTTCTGAGGAAACGCCACCGGGCACAACAGAGAATTAAAGGTGCGAAGGGATTTCTCTGCATGGTAGCATTCCTTACAATTATTTAACATGGTCTCAACCAAACTATCCATGCCAGGCCACCAGTAATACAGGCGTAATCTCTTCTTAGTTCCAGTAATACCCACATGCCCTTTATTAGACAATGCAATCAACTTACTTCTTAAAGCAGCAGGAGGAACTAACAAAGAACCCCTCATGACAAAAATTCATGCCACACTCAATTCATCCTTGATCTTGAAAAATGATTTAAACTCTTCCCCAACTTGAGCTTCTCTAGGCCAACCAACACTGATAAACTTCTTAAGGGTTACTTGACATTGATCAGAAGCAGATATACATTCCCAATTTTGATAAGAAATGACTTCTTTGGTCAAAGCAAAACCGTCAACCAATCCAACAGTAATCTCCTTATCTTCAAGAAATGACTCATCAGTACTCAGATTAGAAGGACACCTGGAAAGAAAATCGGCTCTAAAATTTTTCCCACCAGGGATATGTTTCATAGTAAAATTGTACTCATACAATTTAGAAAACAAGCGAATCAACCTAGGACTGGCATTTCTTAAACCCTTGTCATTCCAGATGAAAACTAAAGGTTTGTGGTCAGTAACCACAACAAACTCTCTCCCCCACAAATAAGTTGCAAAGTGATGAACACCCCACACACAAGCTAATGCTTACTTCTCAATTGTACTGTAGTTTTTTTCAGCTGCTGAAAGCTTACGAGAAGCAAACGCTACAGTATTTTCGATTCCATCCACCATCTGACTAAGAATAGCCCCAAGACCCAAATTGCTAGCATCAACAGTGACATAAGACATAGCATTATCTTTGTACGGCTGAAGTGCAGGTGCATTTATGATCAAATTCTTTAAATTTTTAAAGGTTTCTATTTGTTCATCTTGCCAGTTAAATTTGACGTTGCTTCTAACAAGTTTCCTTAGCGGTTCACTAACTAAAGCGAAATTATGCACAAAACGAGAATAATATTCACTTAAACCAAGGAAAGATCTTAACTGGTCTTTGTCTGTAGGTTGAGCACAAACATTGATAGCTTTTAACAGATCTTGCTTAGGTCTGATGCCAGTTGAAGAAACAACATGCCCCAAATATTCAACTTCTTTCATCAAAAATTTACATTTCTGTTTCTTTACTGTCATACCATGGTCTTCCAAGATGCCAAGAACCCGGTCAAGTTTACTTAAATGTTCTTTGACTGAGTTTGAAGAAATTAAAATGTCATCTTGATATGTGAGAACCTCTTTTTCATCTCCTAATAATTGGTACATAAGTTTCTGAAATACAGACGCCACGGATGCAAGGCCAAACGGCATCCTAAGGAATCGAAAAGCACCAAAAGGAGTGTTAAAAGCCGTTAGATCACGAGAATCTTTGCTTAATTCTATCTGATGATAGGCAGCTCTCAGATCAATGGTGGAAAATATTTTTGTACCTGAAAGTTGAGCCAACATGTCATGAATCCTCGGTAAAGGGAAACAGTCTACTTGTATATTTTTATTTAATGACCTCAAGTCAATGCATAATCTGAGTTCATCAGAATTTTTTTTTAAAGCAACTACAATGGGAGAAACCCATAATGAAGAATCTATAGGCTCAATGACACCATCAGAGCATAACTTTTGAAGATGTTCCTTTAATCTATCTCTAATGCTCAAAGGAACATGTCTTACCTTGTGAACAACAGGGATGGCATCAGGTTTAAGAATAATTTTATACTCATAACCCTTTACTATTCCTAAATTGTCCTGAAATACCTGTTGGTGTTTTTTAAGAACATCATCTAAAGAAGTAATGTTGTCTTGAACAATATCTACAAGAGAGATGGGATGTTCTGCTCCAGGCCTCAAAATCATTCCAAATTTGCCTTGGTCTCTCCAACATAAAATGTTATAACCTTTCTTTGCTACATAGACTTTGGTATGGATAATTCTATCTTTAAACCTACATTTTCAGGAAAATAGCCCATCATGTCAATTTCTTGTCCTCCAAAAGCAACAGTACGAATGTCAGCTGGAAGTAAATCTGTACCATCCCATTCTTCCATAAAAAATGTATCTGAAATAATGGTAATAGGAGAACCAGAGTCAACAGTGACTCTAGTTTCAACATTTCCAATTTTTACATTACAAATAGGATCACCTCCGTCTGTAACAGATTGTGTTACAGAATTTACCATTTTAACAGACAAAACAATTTTCTTACTTTGACTGTTATCATTTTGTGGACTTGATATAAACTGGGGTTTTCTTGTATAGGTGTGGTTAATGTCATAACTTTATTAGGGTTCCTACATGCCTTAGCAAAGTGCCCTTTTTTTTTGTTGCAATTAGAGCATGTTTTACCAACAGCTGGACATGTGGGAGCATTGGCTAAATGGGAGTTTGAGCCACATCTGAAACACAGAATATTTCTATCTGGTTTTTTTAAACTCCGGTTTTGTGTTGAAAGATTTAATATTTTGCGTGAAATTAGAGGTGGACTTTTGGACGATTTTGTTCACAGCTTCAGTGTTAAAACCTTTAATCTTTCCTAATTCTTTAGAAGCTGAAACTGAACGCTCAATTCCTCTAGCAATTTCCAATGTTTCTATCAAGGAAGGGTTCCTGCAACATAAAATTCTTTCTTGGACTTTTTAATCAAAACAATTTACCACAATTTGGTCTCTTAAGTACTGCTCAATTGGCAGTATCCTAGGTAACATGTAATGGCTGATGATGCAACATGCACCAAAGCCACATAACAATGAATAAAACATAAGAAAAAGGAACATGAGGATATAACAATATTATTATAAACCTACCTGGACATTTGGCTGCTGGGGTGGGCTTGCCTCAGACTACCTACAGGCAAAAGATTCATTCCTGTCCAACCTGGGGTTTTCGATCAACAAAAATAAAGCACATCTTCAGACTGTTGAGGGTATGATTCTCATGTTTCAGGCATCAGTCCTTGTTCTGGCTCGGATGATTCTTAGGCTTCTAGGTCTCCTGGCAGTGGATCCCTTGCCATACTGGGCGATGCTATTGCACAAGATGTGTATTCCGGAAAAAGCCGCTGGGACATTTAATGGTAATGGCTGATGCCAACCTGACAGTCGGCAGGCCATTCTTATTGCCTCAGCCAGACCTGACCGTGGTAACAGGCACATCCACACTGTTCTGGAGAGGTCAACTGGGAGAAGTGGAAATCAAGATTTGCTAAGCCTTGGCCAAAAAAGGAACTTGCAGAGGGCCTTCGGGTTCATTCTACCATGACAAAGGCCCCTTCCACCTTGACAAGAGGTATTGTTGGAAATTTGCAAAGCTGCTACATGAGCATCCATCAATATATTCACCAGACATTACTGTATCGACTCTTTGGTCTGCTGGGAGGGCCCTGTTGTCCTCGGTTCTGCAGAATTCCCTGGTGTAGTACTCACTCCTCTGACCCGTCACCTTTGTGAAGGTACTGCTTTTTTATTGATCCAAAATGTGAAGAATCTGTGGTATCCACCAGAAGAACAAGTTATTTACTTTGGTATAGCTCTTTCTGGTAAATATGCTATCCACTGCAAATTCCTCACTGCCCGCTCTCCTCTCCTTTCTGAGGGGTGGACTTTTCGTAGGTAATACTAGAGTTGACACACTGTCCATTTGTCTTTCTGTGTGAAGAGGCACAGGAAGCATCTTCTGATGAACTGATGTTAGTGGGCTGGGGTGACACCTATATGTGGTTCTGAGTCGTCATGTCCAAAGTTGTGACAAAAGCTGAATACCAACCTACCAGTGTACGGGAGCAATGAATCTGCAGTTACATAAGAGTAAGGAGATCCAAAAGGTGGGGAATCTGTGGTTATGGTATCCACCAGAAAGATCTTTACTGAAGGTAAGTACCTTGTTCTATTTGTAATTGGGGCACTTCTTTCTCATAGTAGCTATTTTCTCCTCTTAAAAAAGGCTTAGAAATGTGTCTGGTCTTTGTCTCCTCCGCCATCATAACCTCTGCTCATCATTATCCACCCTGTTTAACTTTACAGTTTAATTATTTGTGGATTGTGCCGAAGACATTGTGATGGCTAAAAAATGTGGCTGAAGAAATCTGTATGACGTATTTTTTAATTGTGCAAAACGCAGTACGTTGGATTTCTCTTACTAGTAATATTGTGAAAATCTCTGTATTCTCTTGCAGGAAGTAAATTCATTAACATGCGGCAATACAGGGAACTCGTCATTTTCTTGCTCATCCACTTCCAACAGGACGGCTCCTGCTCTGTCAAGCTCATTAGTTAAACTGACCGAAAGTCCCAACATGCTTTGCGTTCTTGCGGATAGCCGCGAGATCTCTTCTGGGTCGGAAATCATCTCGTGCCTGAAGATGACACATGCAGTGAAAGTAGAGGTCTGCTCCCTGAACGGTTGTGATTATATAGTGAGCAACCGTATGGCAGTAGAAAGGAAACTGCAATCGGAATTTGTAAATTGCAACAACAGGAATAAACTGATCGAACGGATTCAGCATCTGCAGAACTTATTTGAAAGGATATGTTTGATTGTGGAAAAGGATCGGATTAAACCAGGTTAGCGTTTAATTATAACTCTTGCTTTGTTTGTCTTCTCCCTCCACACTTTGTTTTTCACAGTAATATGGGGCTACTTAAGAAGTTGAAGCCTGTGGTGTTATATTGTTATGTTTTAATGATGTTGAATTGGTCTATAAGGGTTTTGTTCATTACTTGGCAATACAGATTGACCTGTGCAGTGGATGCGTCTTGGAATAAATGAAGCCGATCCAAATTAAAAGATAATCCACAATGAAATGTATTCCTTTTAAGTTTAAATCAAAGAGCCCATTCTCCAGGGTCCCTCCAACTCTGCTGTTCTGCAACTGACTCGCCAAACTGGCAACGGTAAGTCAGAACAGAACTTGGAACGGCGCTCAGAAGATGCTCATATACAAATGGGTCGAGGCATAGAATTCATGGCGCCCGCATACAACACATGGCAACAGGCGCGTGCCACATCATATTACAACTTCCAAAATACAACACATCTTCACCTTTAATGGAAAAAAAAAAAAATACAAAGAATCTTTCAAAATCAATTAGAAAAATCCTGCAAATACATAGGTTTTTTTTAAACTCTGCCGCTCCTTGTGGTAACTCAATCATTACAAACAGCAACATCTCCTGCACATGCACTCACAATGCAACTGACCCCAACAGAATCCCCCTGGCTGATATCAGGACTGTTACTCACCACACCCATCTGTGACTGGTAATCACCAGAAGCACAAAGCTGTAATTGGTTATCACCAGCAACACAAGGCCGTGACTGGCCCACATCACCAGTGATTGTATTCATGGATGGAAGAATTAACTCACAAGGTTGCTGCTGCTGCAATTTGTCCCTTACCACCGTGCTTTGAAACTCATTTAATAGCACAATATTCCTTCTCGCCCACCAACTGCCATCTTCCAATTGGACAGAAGAACGTGCAACCTTAGACACTTTAAAAGGCCCCTTAAAATTGAACTCCACTTTAGACCTTCTAGGTCTCATATCTTTCAGCGTGACCCAAGACCCCACACAGACATCCTTCATACTCACACATCTGTCCTTGTCATGGTAAGCTTTCTTTCTCTTCTTGGCTTCATAGACTTTAGCTCCAATTTTTTTCCAAATCCACCACATCCCCAAATTTACCAGAGGACTTCTCACTCAACTAGGTGGGACATAATCCCGTGCGAGACTGTCTGCACCTTAACAAGGAGAATGGTGGCACACCTGTAAAGGTGTGATGAGTATTATGGTATGCCTAAATTTTGTCCTGAACAAATACCTCTACGTTCACCTCACATGTCAAAACCATTTGAATACCTTCTTTGAGCACCTGGTTAGCCCTCTCAACCATGCCATTTGATTGAGTTGAATATAATGCCACATTATAGTGTTAAATAGCTTTGTTCCTCAGAAACGATTCCATAGTCTCAGACACAAGTTAAACCCCATTATCAGTGATCAATTCTTCAGGGTACCTCTCTAAGGCAAAAACTCTATCCAATAATTGGATAATAACTAGAGTAGAAGTTTCAGCCATAAAATCATAGTATGTCCACTTTGAGAAACAATCAATCATAACCACCGAATATTTAGCGCTGTTAGGTAATGCCGCAATTGACCCAGCCAAATCCAAAGCCAATTTGTGCCACAGCCATAGAGGCAATGGTGTGGCAACCACTTTGAATGTTTGTTAGACATAATACACTCCTGACAGTCATTGACAAACGTATCCACGTCCTTATCCATGTATGGCCACCAAAAATAGCATCTAAGGGTTTTTTTAGTGGACGTGGACCCTAAATGCCCTTTGTGTGCCAACTCCATAACTTTAGGTCTCAACCCACTGGGAACTACTAGTTTCCCAGACTTCAGAAGAATGTCATTTTCAATAGAGAGCTGATCAGCTAACTGATAAAACATATATAATTCCCCCTTGACATTTTTAAAAGGTGGCCAACCTTGTTCAACAAACTGTTTGACTTTCTCTAAAACATTGTCATTCCTGCATGCAGCTTTCCATTCTGATTCGGTCACAGTACCACAACACCTGTTCATAACATCAGTACTGACAACCACACACTCACTACCAAACATTTTCTCCTCGGAATCCACCTCCTGTTCCTTAACGAGAAGTCTGGACAAACAATCCGCCCTGGTGGACAAACAATCTGCCCTGGTGTTGATGCTCCCTGGTATGTACATCACATCAAAATGGTACTCTTGTAATTTAGATAGGATCCTGATGAGCCTTGAAGAAGCAGATTATCACCCAGCAAATACATTAATGGCTTGTGATCAGTACACAAGGTGAAGAGCGTGCCCCATACTTAAATTCTTAATTTTTCTATAGCCCACGTAGAGGCAAGTGCTGTCCTTTCAATTGTACTATAACTTTCTTTCAGTGGATGACAAAACCCTGGAAGCAAAAGCCACTATAACTTCAGTATCACCCACTCTTTGTTACAAAACAGTGCCCAAACCTACAACACTGGCATCTACCATTATAATGCATTTGTGACCACTGACATACGTTTTTAACGGAGGGACATAGGACAAAATATTTTTAATGTCAAGAAAAACTTTTTGCTCAACTGTACCCCCAGAAAAATGTCTCCTTTTTTTATGTAATATCCTCTTAAGGGGCTCCATAAGAGGAGCATACCCGCAAACAAATCTGGAGTAGCAATCGCTTAGCCCAAGGAACGATATTAATTAGTCCTTATTACTAGGAGCAGGCACTTCTCTCAGAGCTCAAACGAGATTCGCCTTTGGTTTGATTCCTTGGGCAGTGATACAATGTCCCAAATATTCAACGTTGTCTGTAAAAAATTTACATTTGTCCTTAGACACTGTCATACCGTGCTTACACAAAATGTCCAGAACTTTATCTAATATACTGTTATGCTCAGTGACATTTTCCTAAAAAATCAGGTTATCGTCCTGGAACGCTAGCACCCCAAGTACATCCTTAAATAACGTAAACAATGAGCTTTTGAAATACACTTGCCACTGATGCAAGATCAGACTGCAAGCGCAGATACTTAAAAGCTCCAAAAGGAGTAATGAAAGCACAGAGACTGAGACTCTTTTGTTAAGCAGAATTTGGTGGTAGGCTGCTTTTAGATCAATATTACTAAAAACGTTTGCCCATTCCAAATTAGATAACAACTCATTAATCTTTGGAAGATGATGACAGTCCACAACAATGTTTCCGTTCAGAGAGTGCACACAAATGGATCTGACCATCCTTTTTTTTTTTTTTTTGCGATAACAGCGCTGACCCACTTAGCTGCATTAATAGGTTCAATTACTTTATCTGCACAAACCTGTTCTAAGTGTTTCCTCAAATCACTTCTGAAGGATAGTGGAACATCCCTAACCATGTGCTTAACAGGCACTGCACTTGGCTTTAAAATTATGCTTGAATCCTTTGACCGTGCCAATACAATTGTAAAGCACAGTGGGATACATCTGTAAAATGTCTTCCACACTACCAAAATCACTCTCAGCCAACATAACATGAATGGTGGTCCCTGGTCTCAACACAATGCCTAATCTTTATTGATCCACCCAACCCATTATATCATGACCATTAACTGCCACATATATCTTTGCTAATATTAATCTACCAGAAAATTGCTAAATATATTCAAAATATACTTTAGTAACAGTTTCTGATTCTCCATATGCAACAGTTCTGATATCAGGTGTTTTAAGCAAAGCTGTACTCCAACGCAACTTAAAAGTTTCCTCCAACAGCATAGTTACTGGTGACTCTGAATTCACCATAATTTGTAAATCCACTTTGCCAATTCCAACCATACAGAACAATCCCTTTTCTCAGCCAACAGTTTGCATGCAATTGTCGGACTGATCCACTTGTAAGGTTAATATGGTCACAGTATTAACACTCTCCTCATCCTCAGGTAAATACTGTTGTACCACATCAGTTGCACAATTGATCTTAACCGCACTGGTATTTTTTCACACATTCGTAAAATGTCCAATGTTTTTTACATTTACTACACTTCCTTTCTTGTGCAAAGCAACTTGGACTATTACCCATGTGGCTGTATGGCCCACGCCTATAACGTGTTTGAGTTATTGAACCTTCCATTCTTAACATTCTTTACAGCATTCACACTGGTGTTGTCCGCAACACCGGACACACCTCCAGACGCACCAGCAACGTACTGCCCCATGTTATCCACCGAGGACTTCTACCTAAAATAAAAATTACATTGTTCTAAAACCACAGTAGGTTTTTTGGAAAAGTGTTGTGCTAGTCTTTTTTCAGCCTCTATACACATGTTCAATGCACCTCCAGCATCCTCTCCAGGAGCTTGGACTTCTGGTATGTTGTCCAAAATCTTCTGCCCCTCACTACCCAAACAGTTGTACAAAATTGCCAGTTTCCTTGCAGGGCTATAGCACACTCCATCAATAACCACCAAGTAATTCTTAAAAACCCGTACCCAATGTTTCCATTCTAACTTAGGTTTTCCAGGAATGGCAAGAAAATGTGGAGGTTGTTGCACATTTCCACCACCCGACATGTCAAATTATTAAAAAAAAGACCAACAAAGAGGAAAAAATAATAGGAAGAGTAGCTTCAGGATTATGAATTATATGTTCCAATAAACTGTAATGCAATGTTATCCGAAAAATTTCAAAAATACTATTAATCTTCCAAACTATAGTGTAATTGGCACAAATCCCCCCCATCTGATGCTTCGGCAAGTAATAAACTGCAGAAAATACCTTTACATGTACAAGAGCTCTGCACACTTTACTATTACTCCATCTTGTCAGAATAGCTGATTTCAATAAGGCGGCATGCTCGCCTTACACGTACTGACGTGTACAGCACATTGTCCAAGCATTCCTAGGCTCTTTGAAACTGCCAACCATGTGAGTAAAAGGCCATCTGAATGAGACGACCTGTATAGTACACTAAGGCACATAGTGTGAACCCCATCTTCGATAGAGGACATGCAGTGGTCCTCACAAATACCCTGCCAACATCTGAATTCCTCTCTAGCTGCAGATTGCTCACTTTTTTAATATTTCCCCGGTGTCAGACTGGATCCTGACGTTCCTGGATCCTGGATTTTTTATAGTACCTCTAAGGTTTCACTGTGCAGCTCCGCACTGATGGCGTTCCACTCCGGAAGTGATGTGCAGGGCCTATAAAAGCACCAGTCCCGCTCGCTGGCGTCATTTTCTTTCTTTCTGTGCTTCTAGACGCAGATCTGGACCTTCTTCTGTCTCTCAGAAACTGCTTTTTGTTGATTTTCTTACAAATTTTCAAGTGTGCAAGGGATGCCACCCCCTAAGAGAACAGCTGTAAGCCGCCCTGTAGGGACTGTTGCAAACATATGTCTGTGACAGATCCCCACCAGGTTTGTTTGTGGTGTCTTGGATCGAGCTACAACTCGAAGAGCTACAGAGTATGAAAGTCAATGAACACGAAGACCTTCAGGGAACACGAGGCATCACCTTACATCGAAGCACAAGAAGGCACAGCGCCGGAACCCCTCCAAGTCTAAAGCTTATTCCCAGTCCCATTCCCGGAGCCTCTCTCGAGGAAAGTCTTTGTCACTCTCCAAATCTTCAGGTAAACACAAGAAATATAAGAAGTCAAAGCTAAGTTCCACTCCTTTTTGCCATTCCCACTCCCCTGATGAAGCGTGTGGGTGGCACCAACTGTCCGTTCCTGCTCCTGAAGTCGACCGACTTCAGAACCAATCCCGCTGTTTGTTCCAGCACAACCTAAGTTTCTGGGGCTTTCAGCCACGCCATGCCAAATCAAAGAGTTTCACTCCACTATGCTCTGGCTCTTCGGATCTTTGCCAACTCCCTCTGGCGCACGTTCGGGCCCCATGGAGCCGAGAGTCCTACCACCTGGATTACCGCCAGTACTTCGCCTTCAGCATCATCTGGTCCCTCTGAACCCACTTTCACCCTCTACTCCAGTAACAAAACCCATACCCACCCCAAGCCTGGGTATGTTGACGCCGACTTCGCTGCCTGAAGATTTGGCCCCGATTGTCCTTTTTGACGCCAGTCTGAATTCGACCAGTGTCACAACTGAGTCCAACTGAGGTTTCTGCACTCGCCTTACCTCAAGGCAGGTGGCAGCACTCTGCGTTCTCTTTTTGGAACAGACTCTACTAACGATCCTGACCAGAGTGATGTGTTTGCTCAGCCCTCTGCTGATGACAAATCGTATGAGAATTTGCAAGATGGTGAGTGGGCTGCACACTATTCCAGAGGCAGCCCTTGTCTCCCCCCAAGGCCCAGCCACAGAAGGATCTGTGTCCTACGCCATGGCTATGCGTAGAGCTGCCGAAGTCCTTGGCCTCCTGCTCCCCACTATGGAGGTGAAAACCAACGTCCTGACAGAAGTCCGGGAGCCTGGGCAGACTGCTTCTGAGCATCTCCTGCCTTTTAATGAGGCCTTGACAGATACCCTACAAGGGGTTTGGACTAAGCTTTTTACCGGTTCTCCCGTTAACTGGCAATTTGCCTGACTCCATCGCCCTGCTCCGGATGACCCAGCCTTTTTGTCACAGCATCCGTCTCCTGAGAGCCTCATGGTGCAGGCCTCCACCAGCCAGATCAACCCCAACAATTTTTCTACCGCTCCCCCTAACGAGGAATCGAAGCGAATGGAGACATTCAGTAAAGGCATCTTCTTATCCGCCTGGTTGGCCCTGCGGTACATCAACGCCTCTTGCTTGCTAGGTCACTACACTCATGCCCACTAGAACTCGTTGGGAAAAGCCTCCCAGATGTTGCTGAAGGCCTTCGTCCTGTTCTGCCACAGGCCATTCACGATGGATGTGGCCAAATGTACTATTAATTGTGGGTTGGGCACCACAAACTTTTTCAGACAGGCTATAGGCACCAGTGTTGCGAATCGGCACTATGTGTGGGTACGTTCAGCTGGGTTCTCAGGCGATGTTCAGTCCTCCCTGATGGACAGACTGTTCAACAAGACTCGTTAGTTCAAGGACAAGGCTTATTCTGTCCTTGAACGCTTAAAGGCGGGTAGGGCTACCGCACCCTGGGTCTTTCTACCCAGCCTTGCAAGCAGCACTTTCAGTGTTACGTTCGTGACTTCAGACGAGACGTTCCTTACGTCCCTCCCCTACAGGGAACCCAGCTGTTTTGTGGGAGAGCCATTGTTGCCTACTGCCCCAGCGGCCAAGGTCAGCTTGCCACTCAGTCCGCCAGCTCCCTTCACAGCCCCACTCACTAAGCCTCTTCAGTGTACCCTTGCAGGGTCCCAGCCAACGGGGTGGGAGGCGGAATCCACCAATTCTACCCGGTTTGGCAAGAGATCACATTGGACATGTGGGTTCTGCAAATTGTCCACAAAGGGTATACCTTACCCTTCCTTTCTTCCCCACGTCCCCTCAGTGACTGACAGATGACCATCTCCATTTTTGCAGCAGGAAGTGCAAGCCCTTTTGGCCAAAGGGGCTGTTGAGAGGGTGCTAGTGCCAGAAGTAGAGCGTGGTTGTTATTCCCGCTACTTTCTGGTGCCCAAGAAGGATGGAGATCTTCGGGGCCTGTTCCAGACATGTGCCCTCTCCAGAAGTTCAAAATGCTTACCCTGGCCCAGGTGTTGTCTGCTCTCGACCCGGGAGTGTGGATGGTGGCTTTGAATTTGCAGGATGCCTATTTCCATATTATCGGCCTGCTGGCCTGTCAGTGCTACCCATGGTTCGTGTGGGAGAGTAGCATTTTCAGTTCGCTGTGCTCCTCTTTGGTCTTACTATTGCCCCTCAGGTGTTCATGAAAGTGATGGTGGTGGTGGCAGCACACCTTCAGAGATCAGGCTGCCAGTCTTCCCCTACCTCGCCTACTAAGAGTTGAGGGCTGGTTCGCCACAGGCATTTGTCAACCACCTTCAGAATACAGCAAACCTCTTGTCACCTTTGGAGTTCACTATCAATGTGCCAAAGGCACAACTGACTCTTCTCAGACGCTTCCCTTCATCTGAGCCATTCAGGACACGGTTCGGTTTTATGTCCTTCCACCAGGAAAGAGAGTCCAGGACATTCAGGTTGTGATGCCAATCATTCAGCCTTGGTCCTGGATTTCCGTGAGGTCAACTCTGATGCTGCTGGGAATGATGTCCTCCTGCATCCTGCTGGTCGAGTACCCAAGGGGGCATATACGGGCTCTGCAATGGGATCTGAAATCCCTCTGGACCCAACATCAAGGGGACCTCCCCAACCATGTTCAGATTTCAGAGGAGACTGCCGAAGATCTGCAGTGATAGCTGCTGAGCCGTGTTTGGGTCAGCGGCTGACCCCTCTCCCTTCTCCACACAGAGCTGACAGTCGTGACTGACTCATCGCGCAAGGGATGGGGCGGCTATCTGGGAGCAGTGAAGATCAGAGGCCTCTGGTCTCCCGCTGAGTCTCCGCTCCATATCAACCTGCTGGAGCTGAGGGCCATCTGCTTGGCACTGAAAGCCTTCCTGCCGTCTATCATAGGGAGCCTCCCCAGCGCCTTGAGACCCTTACAGGTGCATAGTCGCACTTTACAAGTCACTTGATTGATTGATTTAGTCTGGTGCAGGTGCTCACAGACAACACCTCTGCCATGTGGTACTGCAGCGGGGTGGGGTCACAAACGGTGTGCCAGGAGGCCTTATGCCTCTGGAAATGACTAGACCACCAAGGAATTTTCCTGGTGGCGAACCTCTTGGCAGAATCAAATGTCAGAGTGGGCGAGCTCTGCCGTCGGCACCTAACAGATCACGAGTTGCAGTTACACCCAGAGGTGGCGCAAGGTCTCTTCTGCAAATAGGGAGAACTTTGGCTCGATGTGTTGCACACCAGCGAGAACGCGCAATGTCAGCACTTCTGCACATTGGAGTTTCCATGGCCTCGCTCGCTCGGAGATGCATTCCTCCTCGAGTAGACCTCGGGACTCCTGTATGCATTTCAGCCTATGCCACTTCTGCCCCGAGTTCTCAAGAAGATCAGGGTAGAATGGGCCTAAGTCTTCCTAGTGGCTCTGGATTGTGCACAGAGTTTTGTATCCAGAATTCCTGGGCTAGAGCATATGTCCTCCAATCAGGCTTCCCCTCTGGGAGGACCTAATGATGCAGCAACAGAGCAGGGTTTGTCGCCTAGGCCTTCACAGCCTCCACCTTCCCACGTGGCTATTGAGTGGCAATAACTGAACACCTGCACCTTCCCCAGAAAGTGGGCTATGTCATCTTGGCAGCCAGGCGCACCTAGACAAAAACCGTATAAGCCTGTTGTTGGGCCATATTTGTGGTTTGCGGCACTCGCTAGGTTGACCCCCTTCATGCCAAACTGTCCGATGTTTTATTATTTGTTTGGTCTCTCGACTGGCAAAGCCTTGTCCTGGGCACAGTTAAGGGTTATCTTTCGACTCTACCTGCCTTCTTACAGTTGCCTGCTCAGCCCTCCTTGTTTAAATCACCAGTTGTGATGCGATCTCCGTTTGTGATGCCCAATGTAAACTCAAACGTGTCTTTACTTATTTGATGTGTACTCAATTCGAACCGCTCCATAGCTCTCCCTTGCGGTTTCTTACCATTAAAACTGTGTTTCTGATTTCCGTCACCTCTGAATGTCGTGTGAGTGAGCTTCATTCTCTGTGTGTTCATCCAACATATACTACCTTCTTCCCCAATAAGCTGGTTCTGCATACTAGAGCCTCATTTCTACTGTAACTTTTGATGCCATTCCACGTCTGTCAAGCTATCACTCTTCTGGCAGACTATGCTCCTCCTTACCCCTCCAAGGAGGAAGAGAAACCCATCTCTTGGACACTAAAAGGGTGCTCAGTTTGTACATAGATCATACCAAAGACCACTGGGTGAATGATTGGCTCTTTGCCTGCGTCGAGAAAGGCAAGGCTATGCAGAAGCCTACCATCTCGCGCTGGATCGTGCTCTGCATTAAGATCTGCTACGCATTGGAGAAGATGCAGACCCTGGAAGGTTTGCGCACCCACTCCACCAGGACCAAGGCTGCTACCACTGTGTTGGCACGCAGAGTCCCTGTCCTAGACATTTGCCAAGAAGCTATGTGGGCGTCCCTCCATATGTACACAAAGCACTATTGTCTGGACATTGAGCTTAGTTGAGAGAGGATTTTGCCCACTCTGTCCTACAGAACTTTCTGGTTTGAGTCCATTCACAGACCCACCTCAAAATAGGTGCTGCTTTGCTATCTATTCAAAAGGTGATTAATCTGTGGCTAGAAGTCTCTATCAGGAGAACAAGTTACTTACCTTTGGTAACGCTCTTTCTGTTAGAGATTCTACCTAGCCGCAGATTCCTCACTGATCCTCCCCGTTCTGTCATTGTGCTCTACCTCTTTATAAGACCCCAAGTCAAAAAATCTGCACACTGATGTACCAATTTGCTTTTAGGGCTCCATGTCTGGAGATGCGGACAGGCTTGAAAGCAACTGACAACAGCATGCAGGAGTGGCAACTTTATAGGTCCCGCAGGTCATTTCCAGAGGAGAACAGCGCCACTGCTGAGCCGCACAGCACCCACTGGCAGCTGGTGACATTTGAAAGTTGGGATGAGTGACCTATGGCAAGCGAGCAAACCTGACCATCATTCGAGGAGTTTTCCCCCCCAGAAAACTTTTAAAAAAGAGTGGGCAAATGGTGCATTTTTAAGCAAATTTTGGAAAACAAGAAAGTTAATAAGGCAGTTGTGAAAGTGTAGTTATGACATAAAGAGATTTCATATGATAATGATATAGGTAGCTGTTTATTCAGTATAATCTCAGAACTTCATGTCATCAGCCTCCATTGCTGTTAGGAAACATAAGAGTAGCAATTGTCTGGAAAAATCCAGTGAGGAAAACTGTGTTACAGGGTTGGCATAATGCACCACCAATACATTTTAATTAAATGTGGATATTTTTTTTATTTTATTTTATTTATTTATTGAGTTTTATATAGCGCTGGCTAGACCCGGAGGTATCAGAGCGCTTTACATGAGGAAGAAACATTGTTTCAGAACATGGTTACAAAGTTACATCAGTTACTGGAGCGTAGTTACAGGGATTACATGTGTACAAAAGCAAAGCATAAACATGAGGAAAAAAACAGGCAAGGGGAGAGAAGAATTAGGGGAGAGAGGAAAGGAATAGGGGAGGTAGACGGAGAATAATGGAGGGAAGAGGTGGGGGAGGGTGTAGGAGGCACAACGGGGAGACGAGGAAAAACAGTGTCCGACGACCAGCTGGGTAGGTGACGGCCGAGGGGTGAACCAGAGCCAAACTCCTCTATAGCTGCGTGGGACAGCTCCACCGGTCATCGGTCAAAGGTTGCTAGGGCACCGCAGTACAAACAAGAAAGGTTATAGTTTCCGCCTAGGGGGGGCATAGTCCAAAAGTTCCATCGAGCGCGCCGGTCACGGTGTATGGTGTTGTGCTCCCAGCGGTAATGGGATAAAAACCCAGGCCTCCGCTGTGTGAGACTCCCTTGTCGCTGTGGACTCTCTCAGAGGGGTCTCTGAGACTCCAGGGCATAAATGCTGGATCCCTCCCCAACAAGGGGAGGAGGAGTGCTTTGGAAAGGGGCCCATTCATGGTGCTTCTTGCGCTCTGCGGCGCCGATGCTCTTTTGCTCGAGGTAAGCCTCCTGAATTCCGGTTGCGGAATCTTTGTACGGGTGGGAAAACACTGCGGTGGAACGCCGTTCATGAGGCAGGAATGTCACAGCCTTTTTCTCAATTCTTTATACGTGCCGTAGAGCAAGTTACCGGCATCAGTATGGGAGCAAATAAACCTAATCTATAAGAGAAAGCCTGCTACATCTACATCATTAAAAGAGCATCCAGAGTACTACAGAGACCTCCCAGTCGTACCTTTTGGATATACTGACAAAATAGAACTATGCAAAACACAGCTGAGTTCTTTACTATGCACTGCTGGGAGAAAAAGACCTCTGTTCAGCTATTTTCGTTATTGTGTGTTGGCATCAAACAATGTTTAAATACGTTAAAGTGCGCCGACAAATTATCTACTTATGGAATGATGCTTGTCCTTTCTCAGCGTTAGTCACACATTTGCAAAATAAGGCAAAGCTGTTTATACTTAGTATGCTGATTTACTCATCAGTGTGAACTGCTGAATATTTTAAGTTTAAATCTGATGGACGATTTCTTGAATAGGCTGTAAAACTCAAAGAACCTCTGGGTGGTTAAAAGAAAGCACAAATATTAACCCTTCTTTGGGGACCTCTCCCCCTCGCCTACTGCAAGGCTTGGTGTACCCTTCAGGCCAAAGAAAAGGCAAAATAACTCACTATCTCTGTGGTGTCTCACAGAGATCTCTGCCGGCCAGGCCTTCATACCTGCATTTCAAGCACAAGGCAGACAGCAGCACACATCGTCATGTGGCGGTTCGTCTTCAAATTCAGATGCATTCACTTTCCAACGCTGCTGAGGCCCATTCCCCACGTGCTAAGTAGCACACGTTCTCATGGGCAGGCACATACTTGGATCACACTGGGCTGCTTATAGAAGAAACAGTTGAAGCAACTAAAACATTACCGAAATGACTGCATTTGAGTTGCACGTCCTCTATGAAGATATCTGCCTGTGGCTGACATGGTCACCTTTAAGTTGTCTGCATGTCTCTTTGCGGCCGACTGTCACATTTAAAGTGTCTGTGTGCTTCTCTGTGGCTGACACTCCTCTTTAAGATGTCTTTTTGTTGCTGATCCAGTCACTTTTAAGGTGTCTGCCTGGTGTTGGCACAGACACCCTTTAAAATGTGTGTAGTTGGCACAGTCATCTTTCACACTCTCTGCCTGTCACCTTCAAGGTGTCTTTGTCTATCTGGGGTCAGCGGACCTTTAGGAGGGGGAGTGAGGTGTCAGAAAATGTTTATTTTCTAGTTCCACAATGGACCATCTCCTCTTTCTCAATGCTCCCCTTAGCTTGTTTTCTTTCTATTAATATCCCCTCCTCACCCCCCTCCACATCTCCTGTGCAGCTCTCCTCCTATGGCCGTAGTCACAGGGGGGCCCACGAGGGCCTTCTTTATTTCTGTGTGGCCCCTCTAAAGTGACAGTCTTACTCTTGTTCAATGCAAGAAATGGGATGGACTGGCAGCTTTGAAAACAAGCATTGGCATAGCCAATAGGTCTCGCCTTTGGTACCTTATAAGTGCTTAGCTAGAGCTATTGGCTTTGCCAATGTTTTTAAACTATATTGTAGAGCAGCAGAGACGTGGACCAGAGACCACTGGCACAGTGACATGGACAAGAGGCCGCTGGGACAGTGGCACGGATCAGAGATCGCTGGGACAGTGACACGGACCAGAGAGAACAACGCCACTGACACGGATCAAGGGTGCACAGACTGTGTTAAGACAGGTGACTGCAAAGACATGGGCTAGAGACAGTAGACACTGTGGTAAGAGACGTGCAGGGAGTGCACACTGAGGCTTGATAAGGCGGTGGAAGAGGCAAAGATCGGAGACTGCAGCCACAGATCAGAGACGGAGACTGCGGTGTCAAGTGGCCCAGAGACATCGGAGACAGACCGTGTTAGGTGACTGTAGAGATAAAGGCACAAATGCAGGATGTGGAGACAGGGGGTAGAGACAAAGATCAGAGACATTCTCTAGACTAGAGACAGCGACAAAGTTTAAAGATATGCGATTGCAGGCACAAATATTAAACGTTACAGACTGCAGGCCCAGAAAGAGACTGGACACAAACACAATTATCCGATAGACTGAAGACTGCAGAGACCTATGACCGCTGGGACCTGAATCCGATCGGAGGCGATGAGCAGCAGATATAAACAGACACAAAAGTCACACACAGATAAAGAGACACTCGACACACAGTGGTATGAGACAGCAGACATGAGAAACGCGGATCAGACATACATCAGAAAAAAAGCATTTGCAATGCAATAGGTCTCACATTTGCGAGACTTTGAGCTACTGGCATTGTAAATGACAAACCTTTTATATATGTGTTGGTTTTGAAAACATATAAATAAAAGGCATTGTCATTTACAATGCCAGTAGCTTAAATTTCGCAAATGCGAGACCTATTGCATTGCATTGAGGGTCACATACCCGCAGTGGCCATACAGTGAGTTAAGCGAGCCGTGCTGCCCGATAGAGCTCATTTCCATGGCTATAACCAGATAAAGCCCTCCGCCTCACGCGGAAACCGAACGGGAGCCCGCAACTAAGACTGACCCATCTGTGGGATATTTACTCCCAAGACTAAATAAATGAGAAGGTCGTGGCCTCAGAGCACTGACTTCCGAAGCTCCTGACAGAGGTGAATTACAAGCGCTGCTCTGACACATCAGTGGCGACGAAGAAACACAAGATGGGCAGAGGCGATAAAACAAAGAGGGACACTTACCTGTGGGTTCTGACACCGACTCAACAAGACGACCCCAGATGTCCACAGAGCCTGCAGGGAGAGGAGGGAGTGCCTGGAGGACCCCCGACGTCAACAGACCCTGCAGGGAGAGGAGGGAATGCCTCGGGAGGTACCAGCGTCGGGGCCCAGGAGCAGCAGGAGGAAGGAAGTTTCTCAGCAGGAGAAAGAAGATGCTCTCAGTGATAGTAGTGAGACTCTCGGCAGGAGAGGCTGTGAGTCAGTGGGCGGAGAGTCGGGCAGTAGGAAAAAGAAGTCTGTCAGATAGAAGAGACACAGTCAGTAGGAGGAAAGTGAGGCTGAGAGTCAGCGGGAGGGAGAAGAGGCTGTCAGTGAAAGTGTGGTGCTGTCAGTGAAAGGGTGGTGCTGTCAGTGGAAGGGCGGTCCTGTCAGCGGAAGGGCGGTCCTGTCAGCGGGAGAGAGAAGAGGCTGTCAGTGAAAGTGTGGTGCTGTCAGTGGGAGGAAGAAGAGGCTGTCAGTGAAAGTGTGGTGCTGTCAGTGAAAGGGTGGTGCTGTTAGTGGAAGGGCGGTCCTGTCAGCGGGAGAGAGAAGAGGCTGTCAGTGAAAGTGTGGTGCTGTCAGTGGAAGGGCGGTCCTGTCAGCTGGAGGGAGAAGAGGCTGTCAGCGGGCGGGAGGAGAGGCTGTCAGTGAAAGGGTGGTGCTGTCAGTGGTAGGGCGGTCCTGTCAGCGGGATGGAGGCGAGGGTGTCAGCGGGAGGGAGAAGACGCTGTCAGTGGAAGGGTGGTGCTGTCAGTGGAAGGGTGGTGCTGTCAGTGGAAGGGTGGTGCTGTTAGTGGAAGGGCGGTCCTGTCAGCGGGAGAGAGAAGAGGCTGTCAGTGAAAGTGTGGTGCTGTCAGTGGAAGGGCGGTCCTGTCAGCTGGAGGGAGAAGAGGCTGTCAGCAGGAGTGAGAAGAGGTTGTCAGTGAAAGGGTGGTGCTGTCAGTGGAAGGGCGGTCCTGTCAGCATGAGGGAGGAGAGGCTGTGAGTGGGAGGGAGGCGAGGCTGTGGGTGGGAGGGAGGCGAGGCTGTAAGTCAGCGGGAGGAGATGCTCTCAGTAGGAGGGATGAAAAGTTTTCAGTGATAAGGGGGAGCCTCCCAGCAGGAGGCAGGAGATGCTGTCAGCAGGAAGGAGGAGAGGCTGTCAGTGATAAGGGCGAGCCTCTCAGCGGGAGGGAAGAGAGGCGGGGAAACAAACGAAAGGGTGGCAGGTAAAGGGGGTTTGGTGTCTGCACAAGCGGGGAAGCAGGTGTGAGAGGCACAGTCACTGGAGACACAACGTTAATGTTAATAAGGCTTGTAAAGCGCACTGCTACCCTAGGGTGTCCTGGCGCTAGGAGTTGCCAACTTGGTTGCTGAATGAGAGAAGGATTCAGGGGAAAAGCCAGGTTTTCAGCCCCCTTCTAAAGGAAAGAAGCTCGGTGGCACTTCTGAGATGGAGGGGAAGGTTGTTCCATGCTTTTGCCGCACCGCAGAAAAAGCTCCTGCCCCCCAACTAGCTGTCTTTGCCCGTGGAACTTTTATAAGTTTTGCCTCGGCAGAGCGCAATGCTCTGCCGGGAACATACCATTGAAGATGTTGTCTCATGTAGGCTGGGCCAGAACCTGTGAGGGCTTTAAAGACCGTGCAAAGGGCCTTAAAATCCACCCGTTGTTTCACCGGAAGCCAGTGACGCTTCCCAAGTTCCTTCTTAACCGAGACAAACCTTGGGATCCCCAAAAGAAGCCTGGCTGCCGCATTCTGCACGACCTGCAATCGGCTAAGATGTCTTTTCTGGATGTTAAGATAAAGGCCGTTGCAATAATCCAGGCGAGAAAAAACAAGAGCAGTAATTACTGTCCTGAGGCTATCTTCGGGCAATAGGAACTTGATTTTCCTCAGTATCCTCAGAAGATGAAAGCAGGAGGAGGCAACTCGGCTAATCTGGTCTCCGAAAGATAATTTGGCGTCAATGATCACCCCAAGAGGGGATATATTAGATGCTGCAGAATATTCTGAAAGAATCATGTCTCACCAGCTCGTCTCCAGTCTGCTGTCCACCAACCTCTCCATCGCACCCAGTCGCAAGAAGCCGGCCGGTTCACCTGCAGTCTCTTGGGCAGAGTGTGAACCCCACTCCTGTGCCCCGCTGAGCCCGTGACGCAGCCGGACTTGAACTTAGGCGGTCAGTGGCTCTGGCTCCCTCTATCCCTGGACAGCTGACCCGGTATAACTCCCAGTACCCAGGCCGGCTGGCAGTGTTGTGCTACGGTAGCCCGGAAGGACCAGGCCACGCCCACCCTGCCCTCCACTGAAACCCGAGTGACGCCATCTTACGAGGGGAACAGAGGTGACGAACCCAGAGAATAACGGGTCAGAAAAGAATAACAAGACCAGCAGCTAAAGACCAGGGAGCGACACAAGATGTATTGCAACACCACCTGTAGCTGCTGAATCCACAGTTAAACCAGCGGCGGAGCAGGTACAGGTAGTCTGTAACAAGCGACCATGGAAACAGAAAAGGGACACCAGCAGGCAGAACTGTACCGCGGCTCCTAATCGTGGCGGCCATGATGGAGTAGTCATATGTACCGAAACTTGGTACTCCAGTAGGACGAGGACTGAACAAGACCACCAGCAGCGCTCTTAGTCATGCCACAAGCCCACACGGAACTATTCGAATTTGGGAATGTAGAGGAAACTAGAGACAATTTAGTTTGGGGAGTCAATTTGCTGAACCATAAAGGTTCTTCCAAATCCCCAGCAGGCCACCTTCCCGAGAGAAAAGAAAGCGCGCGGTGTCCCTGAAGCGGGCACCGCGCTCCGAATTAAAGTTAAAAAAAATGGAGTGCGGTGTCCCTAAAGCGGGCGCCGCGCTCCGAAATAAAGTACAAATAAATAAATAAACGGAGCGCGGTGTCCCTAAAGCGGGCGCCGCGCTCCGAAATAAAGAAAAAATAAATAAACGGAGCGCGATGTCCCTAAAGCGGGCGCCGTGCTCTGAAATAAACATTCATTTGAAACGTAAATCCCAAAAAACGCACATACATACCGTCGGAAAAACACATAGCCAAAAAAAAATCAATAACAAGCTAC
Source organism: Calotriton arnoldi (assembly GCA_963921515.1). NCBI lineage: Eukaryota > Metazoa > Chordata > Amphibia > Caudata > Salamandridae > Calotriton > Calotriton arnoldi. Next base: position 151,008 of record CAWUFW010006383.1, on the reverse strand, counting down.
CGAAACAAACCCCCCCCAAAAAATGTCAGCCATTATAAGTATTGAAGCGACCACAATGGTAAACAGACATTACACGAATGGTAAAAAAAAAGTGCTTACCCAATAATTAAAAGACTCCGTGTACTGCCGCAAGTAAAAGATCCAGTCCAGGTGGGCGGGGCCAAAAGGAGACAGGGCGGCAACAAGGAGGGACTAAAAAGCCTCACTCACAATGGAAAGCTAGGGTTTAGCATGCACGATGACGCAAGCCAATGGAAAGAAGGGGCGGAGCCTAGACTCCACTTCTGAAATTGGCTTGATTACAAGAAGCCTCGCAGAGCGAGCAGCGCATGCGCGCTGCAATGCTAGGCGAGACCTAAAAAGGCGACTCTGGCATCGAAGACAGTTTCAGCCCCCTTCCTGCCACCCACAGATTATCTGATGCAAGCAATTAAAATGTTGCAGCGGGGCTCAGCATTCATCTCAACCAGCCGCTGCATCATACATGTCAATATATTCATTAATAGCAACAGCAAACAATAGCACTGATTTAAAACGTCATTCTTGCAATACAAACTTCCATAAATTCCCCTACAATAGTATTTCATACATAAAAAAATAGCTGAAAAATATCTGCCATTTTCCTGACCGTCTCTTGAATAATCAGAGGCCGTAGTTAGGTTTTACACTCTCAAAAAAAGGAAAAGATGCAATAAAAATATATGGGTTAAGTTAACTTATCTGTGGGGGTTTTTTTCCTTGGCATACCGGCTTTGAGACCATTTCTCATTTATTGGCCCTAAATTGGTAAATTAATGGACCTACTAATGCACGGCATGAATTATTCCACCTACCAACTCATTTAACAAACTTACCTGTGGGAAAACTGAACTGAACTCGGCTCAACTGCAGCCTGTAGATCTTGTTTCAGTCAGGAAACGGTCATTCGGAATGGTTTTGACAAAAGTTAGTTAGCAACCGAACCAACGCCTGTGGCCTGCCGCCCATCTCTCCTCCTGCCACTCAAAAAAGGATGCCAGGGGAGAGAGACAGCCTCCTCCCACCCCCTGCGCTGCCTGACACCACGTCACGACATGCATATTCTCATTGATCCAGAGGCCCGTAGTAAGAAAGCTGCCAATCCTGACGCTGCTCCTGCTGCAGCACCAGAATTGGTTGGGGCAGGTGACCTCACTGCTCATTACTGGGACCGGTTTGAGTCCCCTGACTCTGGAGACCAAGTGCGCATGTCGGGAGAAATTCTCCGGCCAGCCTGACGTGCACTAGGTCTCAGGCTGGAGTCCAAGTGCACTGGGGGCTACTATAGCGGCAGTCATGGCGGACTGAGGCTGGCAATATTTTTTCAATTGTAAGCCCCACCCCCTCAGGCGCACTGGGGGCTTGGCTTTTCCAGGAACCGCCTGGAGCGCTCCTTGCTCGATCACTTCAGCTATGCTGCAGTCAGAAGCAGCACTTTAAAAGTTTGTAATACATTTATTGGGGGGCCAGGGGGCCGAAATAATGAGTAGGACAGCGCCCCAGCGGAGACACCGTCCCTGAAGGCACTACCTCCCGGCGAGCCTAAGTACTACGAAAAAAGTTTCTGGATCCAGTCTGACGTGTGGGGAATATTTAAGGAGCGAGGAATCTGCAGCTAGATAGTCTCTACCAGAAAGAGCATTACTGAAGTTACTTGTTCATTAAGGACTTCACTGTTTAGGATTGCAAATCTGACCTAGTCTGCTGCTCTTCATCGCTTATGTTATCAGCCTCATCCTCAACTACCAACCTCTTCCCAAACACTGCTTTCACATACACCCTTCTAGACTCAATAGCTTATGTTTCTAATGATCGCAAGAACTTGTGTACACCAGGGCACCTCAACATCAAGTTCAACAAACAAGCACCAGGTCAGATCTCCTTTGTACTCCAGCAGGGAAGACGCTTGTCCACCAATTGGTCACTCCAGCAGGGAAGCACTCGTCCACCAATTGGTCACTAGTTCACCCAGTCTGCTGGGTCACCCTTTGTTCATTATTTGTCCCAATAAAGGTAACCTGGCCACTAGAAACTGCCCCATTCCATGTAACTGTCACAATTTCTCACTGAACGTTCCAAGTACAAACATGCAAATTCTCAAAGAAAATCAAAGCTGTCAACAATCATTTGCAATTTAGAAGAGGCATTTGCTTTCCTGCCACATGCATAAAACAAACTCACGTGCTTCTGTGTCAAGTTTGGTGCACTCTCTCTGGGTATCTTAGGCGACACCCGTACTCAGTACTAACAGAGGACACTGCTATCTGATAAAGACATCTAGCCGCAGATTCCTTAACTTAGAATATTCTCCAGGCACCAGACTGGATCCGGAGATTCTTCAGCAGTACCTCTGCGCGCCAGGGGATGGCGTTGCATGGCTCCGCCCCGACGTCGTCCACGGATATAACGTTAGTGGAGCCATATAAGTCCCTCCCGGCGCGCTGACGTCAGTTTTCTTCTTTTCCGCGCCTGCACGCGGATCCGGGAGAAACGGTTCCTCCTGCCTGTTTCTGTTTCTTAGGCCTTACTGACGCCTTTTCGCGTCTGAGAACAGTGTGCCGATACCTCTGGGCTTTAAGTCGTGTGAGACCTGTACGCGGCAGATGTCAGCGACTGATCCGCACGCTATTTGTATGTGGTGCTTGGGTGAGCACTACAACTCCGTGGAGTGCGACGCCTGTCGGAAGCTGAAGCTGAAGTCCTTGCGGGAACGTAGGATGAAATTGTTGTCCGCCCGGATGTCCCGTTCGGAGTCCAAGCGTCGCCGGTCTCCATCTCGAGCTGCGGCTCCTGTTCGGGGCAGGTCACGGAGTCGTTCCCGAGGCCGTCGCTCGCATTCCTCAGGTAAGCACAAGAAGAAGTCACAGAGGCCGTCGGCCTCACGTAGTCGTGACGTCGGTGGCCGCTGCTCCCAGTCTTTACCGGACATGGCCTTTCATCGGTTGACCCCCGCCTAACCCCAATTTCCTGGGGTTGGGGAGACTAGGACCCAGATGGAAGCCTATTACCAGGCTTTGCAGGCCATCTTTGGGTCGACCCCTCTCCCTGGCGCGCCTTCGGGCCCCACAGAGGTGGTAGGCGCCAGTTGAGTACCCTGACTCCGGTTATGGAGTCGCTGCGACATATGGAGTCGGCCCGGTGGGGCTTCCCATTCAAACGTCAGGCCGCAGTCCACCTACGGCGTCAGGGCACAATCCTGTTGGGCTCCCTGTGATGACGTCTGATGCGGCCGCAGCAGGAAACTTGTCCCCAAGTCGACGCCGACCCACACCACAGTCTCCCATCGCGGTGGATGTCGGGTCGACGCCGTCCTGACACCGGTCAACGGAGTCACCTTCGGCGTTCGTCGACATTGATGCGACGTCGTTCGATGCAGGAGACGTCCTTTCCTCCTTCTTTGCTGATGGTGGATGAGGCTCCTGGGGATTCACCCCCCTCAGTGTAGCTTAAGCGTTCTTCGCAACATGTTGATGTGGAGCAATTGCAGGCCCTTGGCCCTTCTCGGACTGCAGAGCCTGTGGCCTTTGGTGGATGTGTTAGCCTGCAACCGTCCCCTAATTATGGTCTGCTGTTGCCACCTAGAATGGCCACGGAGGCTAGTGCAGCGTTTGCACGAGTTGTTCACAAAGCTGGTGACATATTACAGTTCCAGCCTCCTTCTGTCTCTCTGCCTTCCGATCCCTTGTTGGATCTGCTCCACTAGGGCAACGCGGATGTCGAGCCCTTGCTGCCTTTTGGCGCGCCGTTGTACGACATTCTTCTAGGGACCTGGTTGAGGCCCTCCTCGGGGGACCCTGTGGAACGTGCTATTGCACATCATCATCGCCCGCCTCCAGATGACCCTTTCTGTCTGTGCATACATCCTAGGGCTCAAGGGCTTGTCGTCCAGGCAGCCTCAGCTTCGCTGCCGTCGTCCTCTCCTCTGATACTTCCACCCACTAGGGAGTCTCGCTGGTTGGAGACATGTGGTACACAAATGTTTGCGTCCGCTAGCTCGGCCTTCGGTCCTTGAACACGTCCTGCGTGTTTGCACACGCTACTTTCGCTCTCTGGGTCTTGGTTGAGCGCCTCCTTCCCTCTCTTCCGGAAGGCCCTCGGGCTGACCTGACTCGGATACTCCACGTTGGTGATGAGCTGGCAAAATGTTCGATTCGATCAGCCATGGACATCACTGATTCTGTGGGTCGGGCTATGGCCAGGTCAGTTGTTCTGCGTCGCCATGCTTGGCTGCGTGATGGCAGTTTTCCTGAGTATGTTCAGAAGCGTCTCCGAGATTTGCCTTTTGATGGGGCTCATCTTTTTGACAGTCATGCGAACTCAGCGGCCCAGCGTCTCATGTCGGGTTTCCCATGATTGACATTGTTTTATGTCCATTGTTGCGGACTTATTGTCTTGTTTGCATTGGTTGCAGTATTGTCACTGCCTTTCTCTGGTGTCCGTCTCTGGTTTCAAGCTATTTCCCAGACGGACAGTACAGCTAGACAGCTGTTTCTGCCCTTATTTTCATCTCCTCTGTCTAATAGCTAGTCTCAAGAGGTGTTCCCTTACTTTTTAAAGGATGTGACATACCCTATGTGGGGTATTCGTTGGTTATTGTATAGCCATTCTACCTTGCCACGGGAGGTGTTCTTCCTGGGTGGTGTGTGTATAATGCCCCAGGTACTGTTCTTCCTGGATGGTGTAGGTCCTTACTGAGGATCCCGCGAGGTCTTCTTAGGATTGTTATCTTCTTTCCCTCCGGGGAATTTTCCTATAGTTCATGCTGTAGGCTTATCGCGATATGGTTTTCGCTTTTTCTCGTCCCCCCTACTGTTGTGGGACTTCTCCTCTGGTAAGACCCACAAGGGTGCCGTAGCTCTCTTTGGAGCTTACACGTTTGTATTTTACAGTTGGTCCGTAGTTCTCTCATACCTCTTAGGATGCAGACTTATCCATAGTATTATTGGGTTTACGCTACGACTGGCTCGTCCTGGCGTGTTCACGCCTTCATTTTCTTGCCTTAGGCTGTCTTTCAAGCGATTCGCTGTGTTTCCAACTTTTTTGCCTCTGTTGGCTGTCTTAGCCGTAAGCCAGTGTCTCTTGTGAGCATGTTTTTCTGTTCCACTTCCGGAACAGTTTCTGTTCCGCTTTCAGTTCTGGCACCAGTCTGTGGGTACACACTGGGTACGTTCATAGGCACTGGGTGGCCTGCGTTGGCTGCTTCTAATCTTTGTGGTATTGTCTACTCTTCGATCTCTGGTGTTAGGAAGTGCTTATGTCCTTGGTCTTCCCTCTGCTCATTTCCAGGCAGGGGCTCAGCTCCCTCTGCTCATGGCCTTGGCCGATGTTATCCTTAGAAGTCTCTCTGTTCAGAGATGCTCATTGTCATTTATACAGTGTCTGTATATGGTTATATATACATATTTCTGAATATATCTGTATGTGATTTACTGTGTTTTGACATATGTTATGTCCTGCTATGGTTCACATCGGTGCCGTAGGTACCTATTGTGCGGGCTGCTGTATTTGTCTTGAGAATGCTCTTCGAGTTTCCCTTGTCTTTCTCTTTATTAAAAAAATATATATATGTATACCGACTGTGGGAGAGCACTCATACTATGTTTTTCCTTGTTGCAGTATCTTGGGTTTCTTATCCCCAGATTCTGTCTCTGTCTCTTTCTTTTCCTCTCTCTCTCTTTGTTATGAGAGCGAGCCTTATGTTTGTGTCCGGCTTCTGCCGGTATCCTTTGACCAATGTACTTCGGTGTATGGTTGGTCAGTATGACTACGTGGTGATACGTTCTGTGTCTTTCTGCCGGCGCATATGTGCTGTTGATGCTACATTTCATGGGCTTTTGCATGTGTGTAGTGTGGCTTCCACGGTCCACACGGTCTGCATATGTGTATCCCTACTATCCACATACATGTATCTCCTTGTAGTCATGGTTTAGTATATCTCTACATGGGTGACATCTGTCTCTCTACATGTCATTCTTGGCATCCACAGTTGTGCATGCTCATTTTGTACGCCCTGACTCTGTCATGCTGTTTTGTCCTTTCTCTGGGACTTTTATTTTGTTCAGATCCATGGGGTTCTGAACACAGTTCTGCTTCTTAATCTTGTTACAGAAGCTTATGGATTCACTGGCCGTTCTGGTTTCTGTGCTTTACCTTTGTCCCTTCCTGGAAGGTGAAAGTCTTGTATTGTCCTGTGATGGACTGTGGTGACATTGCCTTTCCTTGTTCATGCTCCTTTTCCAGAGCTTAATGGGTCTAGTGTCAGCCACACTTGCACTTGCTGTTTCCACCGGTGTAACTTGGTGGGGTTCAGTCGCAGACCCTCCTCCAATGGGGTATAGCTTTGGTATCTATTCTAAGTTAAGGAATCTGCGGCTAGATGTCTCTATCAGATGAACAAGTTACTTACCTTCGGTAACGATGTATCTGGTAGACACACAGTCTAGCTGCAGATTCCTTAACGCCCACCCATCCTCCCCGCGAGGACCTTTTTAGGTTGGGTTCTTCCCACTGGTCTTTCTGCTGTGGTCTCTGTCTTCATGTGTGTTTGTCTCTTCGCATTCATCCCAGGTCAGGATGTGTTATTCTGTTTTACCTGTTGCTTGTCGACCCATTCTCGCTATTGGGTGGTGCGCTCCTATATTCATCCACGCTCTTGTACCCTGGTTCTTTTCCATTGTGGAGATGGGTCATGTCCTTCTTCCCTCCCTCCCCCGAGACTTTTTCTCCATTAGTTTAGGGTCTATTTGACTATGCTACAGTCAGTTGGTCATATTTAGTGGGTATGGTTGCACATTCTCTGTTGTTGCAGAAATGTTGTCAATTGCCATAACTTCATGGCGTTAGTCTTGTTGTCCATTACAATGACATTCATGTGGTTGCAGACTGCTTGTCGTTTACCATAACATTAATTTCCATTGCTGTTTTGCCTCATAGGAGTGTATGGTTCTTTGCTTCTGCGACACTGTTTCTAGGGGCGAGTACTCTGCTCTCTACCTTCAGTTCCTTACAGTATGACGGTTTTTCTCTACAATGTATTGGAATGTTTCTCATCATTTTATTATTTATTGTCATTGTTGTTTCAAAGATTTTTAATATTTTTTGGCACACTGTTCCCACATTCTCACAGTTTTAGTAGTGGCTCCGCGTTGTGGCCCGTAAATGTTTCACAGTAGAAAACTGACGTCAGTGCGCCGGGAGGGACTTATATGGCTCCACTGACGTCATATCCGTGACGACGTCAGGGCGGAGCTATGCGATGCCGTCCCCGGGCGCAGAGGTACTGAAGAATCTCCGGATCCAGTCTGGCGCCTGGAGGATATTCTAAGTTAAGGAATCTGCGGCTAGACTGTGTCTCTACCAGATACATCGTTACCGAAGGTAAGTAACTTGTTCTTTAACACCCTTCTCATTGACACTTGTTCTGCAAAGCGATTTGGTGCCTCCTCATGCAGATAGGAAAATCCTACAGAAATCATGAAATGCAGTATAATATGACTGCCTATGCCTATTTTCATCATTGGGCTTGGCACCAACTGCCAGAGCAGTTTGTACAGTGTTATCTCTTGTGCACATCATTGCACTGTTCGTGGCAGCAATGGCTCCAGCTCGAGAGAAATAAGTAGGTCACTAATGCTGCTTGTGCAACAGCCCCTAAAAGAATGGTAATTAAATCTAGGCTGCTGCGGTCCTGTATTTTTCTGCACAGTTGATGCAACAACACTGAATGTTAATGTAACCTTCCTGATGCATTATGTGTTTCTGAAGAAACAGTGCTTCTGGTGTTGGAGCAGTACAGTATAGAAAGCCCTAGGGCCTGAGGGGCAAATAAGAATAGACGTATATGTAGTATTTACACCTTCTCTTGAACGTACTATTGTTCTTTTCTCAATTTCACAACCCTTTCCAGTAGTATGCGTGAAAAGCGTCACCATTTCCAGGCTTTCCCATGGAAACTGTGTGCAGAGAACAGTTCCTCATTGCACTTTTTGAAACTTTTTTTTCCTCCATGTGGAAAAATGTTTCGTTCCTTGTAGAAACACGTTCTCCCGATAGTTCCACAAAGTATACTGGAAAGTGTTCCAGGATGGAAAGGCTAAAATTACCATTTTGTTTGGTTGCTGGCGGGTGGGCGGGAGGATGGCCTCCCATAAGCCGCTGGCTGGGCGGCGTCCCAACCAATCACAACGCTGCATGCAGGTTTGTGATTGGCTTAGGGGAGGGAGCCTGGCTTTCTGCTTCCTGTCCCTGTGAGCAGGAGCAGAGAAGACGCTGGACCCGGCCAGCGGAAAGGTAAGTTTAATTATTTAAATAAATAAAAAATAGCCCCCTGCATGACCCCCCCCTCCACCTATACACCCCCCCCCCCACGAGACATGCCGGCCGCGACTGTTATTAACACGCTACTTCGGAACCCGATGTGTATTGCTCTTCTCATACTTTAATTCTCCTGCAGTTTCATTGTCCCCCTTGTTATCGTGCATTTTTATGGGTCTTCCATAGGCAGCGCATGCGCTGTCTCTTTGTGACATTTTGTTTACAGTCAGTGGGCTTTCAGTCTGCCCCTAGCTTACCATTAGCTAGTTTCAGCATCGCTCTCATTTGCTTTGTACTCGTTTGTCTCAGCATGCCTGTGTCTGCCTGCGCCATGTCCTACGTCTCCCCGCTGGAGCATTGACCAAATACGTGTGACCTTCCACTGCTCCTGTTTTTGAACCTACTTGTTTGTTTGTGTTCAAGCACTACATATGAGTGCTTGTGTTTTCAGGCTGTTTAACAATGTTACTTCTTTTCCCTCCCATCTCCTGCCCACATACTCCCCACCCACCGTCCCTGTTTCATCTCCCTCCACCTGCCCTCGAGTCTCTTTCTTCTCCCCCCACTCAGCCTGCACCTAAAGATATCGGCGTATCACTCACTTCTGAATACCGTTATAAGACATGTGCGTTTCTGCGCTAAGTTTGAGCGAAATACGATCCATGTGCAGGCACTTCAGCGAGCATCAAATACCATGGAATTAAAAATTATTTATTCATAGCGAAGTGTTCTTCACGCTGTTTTAAAAAAAAAATAATGTTTCTAAAATCTGATCATGTTTTACGAGTTTCTGATTATATAATTCTCCATTTACGCACTATATGGTTGCATAAACCTCTTGTTACATAGTCTTCCTGTATGTAGCCTAGCACATGTTTACATGTCAGGTCACAGCATAAGCAATGGGAGAATGTCATGGATGTTTGTAAGCGTGGCAGCCACCTTGGCATAACACAATTTGTTTTATTTATTTTAAAAGAAACTTTTTTAGAGCTTAAACTGGACCCAAAGGTCCTGAGCACTTTACATGAGCACCAGCTACATTGCACACATTTAGTTTTTTGTAGGCATGGGGAGATTACGTGATTTGATCAGAATCGCAATATGTTGAGCCGACGTCGAGACTCAAACCTGGTTCCCCAACTCCAAAGTTGGCAGCCCTGGCCATTACGCCACATCTTCTCCCTTTGGTCAGAAATACAAATTGTCTTCTGGTTTCAATGTACTACCATGTATTTGCATGCTAAATACACAAGTTTTTCTATTGATCTAGTTATTGTAGTTATTGATTGTACTGTAAACAAGATAATTTGTAAGTGTTGTGTGGTTTTAGTTTAAAAATACTTAAAACATTTTTCATCAAAAAGGAGCATTGCAGAAAATAATTTACAACAGTTATATTTCCTCTTCTCGTAAAAATGTGTTAACAAGTTGCATGCACTGTCTCATTAGCTACCGCTAGCAACATGTTCATCGTACATCCCTTGATATCATTGGAATTGACTGTGCTCTGTGTCACTTTGTATGCAACAATGTACTTCCCGTTTGCTGTTTGCAAATTACTATCAAGTGAGAAGTTTCATAAAGCATCTCGAGGCAGTAAGACCTGAATTATCCTATGGATTGAATGTTGATTGAATGTTGAAAGTAATTTTCTTCCCTCTTCCATTTCCTGGAGTTGGCCGCAGCTGCCCCTCTTAAGGGCCACTGGGCCAAGACCTCTACTTAGTTGGACGGTTTGGTGCCCCCTGCCTATGTTCTTGTACGTGACCTGGAGTCACATCCAGTACCTGTCCAGCTTCCTGTTGGAATTATTGCAGGATCAGAGTGGCCTGGTACTGTAGAGGGAGAGTCCTGGTAGGACTCAGATCGTCCACAGGTTTGGGTTCCTACTATCGCAGAACTGCACTGAGCAGCTTAGCAGATCTGCAGCAGCACATGGAGTCAACTCTAGCAAAGCAAGGGTGTAAGAAATTTGAGTATGTGATAGAGACATCTAGCCTCAGATTCCTTCCCTTTGAATTTCCCATGCGCCACACTGGATTCAGAAGATTTTTGCACAAGCAATACCCCTGCGTGCCGATAGGTGGCATTGATTGGATCCACTTGGCGTCATCAGCGTTGTCCGTTCCGGAAGTGACATCTGCGTCACATATATAGGCGCCACCTCGGTGCACTGACATCAGTTCTTTTCTTTCTGTACCAGTTAGCGCGGATCCAGAGAAAGAGCTGCCCCACTGTCGCTTTTTGACAGGCTTTTTTCGACGTTTTGTCGGATTCTTTTTTGAGGAATTTTCACTCCTGGTGTGTTGAGGGAATGTCTTCCATTCAAACCATGTGGCGCCTGTCCTCGCCCCATGTTGGGTACGAATCCACATTTCGTGTGTCTATGGTGTCTCGAGCATGACCATGACTCCAAGTCGTGCTCAGACTGCCGGGCCATGGCACCGAAGGCTTTGAGGGAGTGATCCCTGAAGCTGCTAGCGCTCCAGCAGGTGACGCCGCGTCACGCAACTCCTCGGAGGTCTAGGTCCCGATCAAGAGGGAGATCGCGGAACCGCTCCAGGAGCCCCAAATCATCTTCCTCCCACTCCAGGTCATCAGGACATTCAGGGAAGAAGCACAAGAAACCCAAGAAGTCAAAGCGTGCTTCAACTTCCCCTCGTCCGTCAGCTGGCGCGACGAAGGAGCATCGTCGTTTGAGGCACGGTTCTCCGAAATGGTTGCCTAGCTCGAATCTGAGCCTCTCACTTTTTCCAGGAGCCAGTGTGACCCCGCTCAGATGTGAGAACTTTACGAGGCCATGTGCTGCGTATTTGAGCTGTCCGACCCTTCCGGCACGACTTGGGGCCCCGCAGGGTTGGAGGGGGCCCCATCAGGTTTTGCACCGACAGCTCTGGCCTCGGCTCTGATGGGCCCCGTGGATCCGATAACAGATCCAGACTGGCCCGATTGTGTCGCAGCGACCTATCCAGACGCTGGTGCTCCCCACTCCGCCAGCCCCTTTTATATCCACAAATCTGACACAGAGCTTGTACGGCTTCAGTCGACGCCGATTCCTGTGCCAACAGGACCCATGCGCCCTAGGTTGATGCCTGAGCCCTATTCTGAAGCGCTAGACTTTGGGGTAGAATGGGAGGGGGTCACTGGACCCTTTAGAATACCAGCTGGAAGGCCAAGAAATGGACTGGTGTGAGCAACCCGGGGATGCCAGTGGTCTGGACACCTCTGCAGATGCTGGCATGCTTTCTCCCCCTACTGTGGCAATGAAGGAGGAAGCAATTGCCCTCCGCCATCACCCCGCACCTGGGGATCCAAACGTCCTCACCCAACCCCTGAGAGTTTGGTAGTCCAAGCCTCTGCGTCCCATGGCGCATTCCCTTCCGCGCCCCCGGACAGGGAATCTATGAGGCTGGAAGCTTGGAAAAGAAACTGCTTTCTTCCACCAGCCTCGCGTTGTGGTCGGTGAACACATCATTCTTATTGGGCCGCTACTCCCACACTGCGCGGGACACGGTTGCACAAGTGCTGCCACAGGCGCACCTGGGGATCCAAACGGCCTCACCCAACCCCTGAGAGTTTGGTAGTCCAAGCCTCTGCGTCCCATGGCGCATTCCTTCCGCACCCCCGGACAGGGAATCTAAGAGGCTGGAAGCTTGGAAAAGAAACTGTTTTCTTCCACAAGCCTCGCGTTGTGGTCGGTGAACACATCATTCTTATTGGGCCGCTACTCCCACACTCTGTGGGACACGGTTGCACAAGTGCTGCCACAGGTCCTGGAGGAGTCCTGGGCCATTATCTCCCAAGCAGCTACAGAAGGAAGAAATGCAGCAAAGTGTGGTTTGGACACAACCGACTCACTGGGCAGAGTGGTTTCGACGGCAGATGCACTTATATCCCACGCCTGGTTCAGAACATCTGTTTTTTTCAGGCACTGTCCAGGCTTCTTTCATGGACATGCCCTTTGATGGCATCCGTCTCGTTGTCAAAAAGGCAGACTCGACGCTGGAGCGCTTTAAGGACTCGCTGGCTACAGCCAAGTCCTTGGGCCTCGAAGTTGCCCCATCAACCTCAGTCTGCTTATCGCTCCTTTCATGGCTACGGAAGGGGCTTTCAACCGCGTCAGCCGTACTCCAGCCACCACCCCACGCAAGCTTCCCAGACTGTGCGGGGCGAGGACACTGTTCATATAGACTCCGGAGGTCTGCCACAACCACTAACCTCCCCCCCGCCCCCACCCCCTGCCTCCACAACCTCTAAGGCCTCCTAATCTTGCCCTACAAAATCATGGGTGTCCAGTTGATGCCAGAATAAGCTGCCGTCTCCTCCACTGGCAGTTTATTACATCGGACAGGTGGGCGCCACAGATCATTCGGAGGGGATACTCCCTTCCCTTCAAATCCCCTCCACCCTCTTTGCTTCCATCTCACAACCGGCTGATGGAGGATCATCTGTACTTGCTCTGCGAGGAAGGCACGGCTCTCTTGGCCAAGGGAGCCATAGAGAGGGTTCCGATGTCAGAAGTAGGAAGTTGTTGCTATTCCCACTACTTCCTGATTCCCAAAAAGAACAAAGGGCTTTGCCCTATTTTAGATCTGAGAACCCTCAACCTTTTCCTCAAGAAGGAGAAGTTCAAGACGCTCACATTGGCTCAGGTTTTGTCTGCCCTGGACCCAGGAGACATGGATGATAGCGTTGAAGTTGCAGGACGTCTATTTTTACATCCACGGCCTGCCTGCCCATCTGTGTTATGTGCGGTTTACGGTTGGCCACAAGCACTTTCAGTTCATCGTGCTTCCCTTTGGCTTTACCAGCGCCCCTCAGGTGTTCACCAAGGTGATGGTGGTGGTCGCAGCTTATCTACGCAGATCGGGAGTCCCAGTCTTCCCCTATCTCGACAACTGGCTGCTGAAGGCCAGCTCACCCCAGGCTGTCGTCTCCCAACTCCAGACTACTGCGAACCTCCTGCATTCATTGGTGATCACTATCAACATGCCGGTCACACCTGACTTTCTTCTCAGACTCTCCCTGTCATCAGAGTTGTTCTGGACACAGTGTGGTTTCGGCTTATCCTCCCGAGCAGCGAGTCCAGGATATCCAGACTATACCACCAATGTCTCAGCCTCTATTCTGGATTTCGGTGAGAATGACTGAGTCTGCTGGGCCTCATGGCCTCCTGTATCCTTCTAGTAACACATGCCAGATGGGATATGCGGGCTCTACAGTGGGACCTGAAGTTCCAGTGGGCGCAGCACATGGGGAATCTCTCCGAAATGGTCCAGCTCTTGGAGAGAACTGCAAAAGGCCTGCAGTGGTGGCTGATAAACAGCGATTGGGTCAGAGGCAAACCACTCTCCCTTCCCCAACCAGATACGTCACTTCTGGGATGAGGCGGCCATCTGGGAGAGATGGAATCTGGACTCCACATAAGCATGCTGGAGCTTCGAGCGATCCTACTGGCATTGAAAGCCTTTCTGCCCTCTATCAAGGGAAGGCTGATGCAGGTGTTCACGGACAACACCACTGCCATGTGGTACTGTAACAAGCAAGGCGCATTGGGGTCGTGGACTCTTTACCTAGAGACCAGGCGTCTCTGGAAATGATTGGAACAGCAGGGCATATCCCTGGTAGATCAACACCTGGCAGGTTCTCTGAACGCCAGCGCGGACAATCTCAGCCGTCAATGCCTAGCGGATCACGAATGGTGTCTCCATCCGGAGGTAGCGCAAACTCTTTCAGCAGTGGGGAGAACCTTGGTTAGATCTGTTCACCTCCGCTGAGAACACGCAATGTCAGCAGTTTTGCACGCTTGAGTTTCCAAGGTGGCTCTCGCCTTGAAACTCTTCATCACAAGTGGAGCTCAGGCCTCCTGTATGCCTTTCCGCTCATACCACTTCTGCCCAGAGTTCTGAAGAAAATCGGGAATGACTGGGTCCAAGTCATCCTTGTGGCTCCTGACTGGGCATGGAGAGTCTGGTATCCCAAGCTTCTTAGCATGAGCATCGCTCCTCCCATCAGCCTGCCACTTTGGGAGGATCTTCTGTCACAGCAGCAGGGGAGGTCCTCCACCCGAACCAGTCAACTCTACGCCTTTTTGCATAGAGATTGAGTGGTGACAGTTGACAGCTTTCCACCTTCCTCCCGAAGTTTGCAATATCATCTTGGCAGCCAGGCGTTTCTCCTCCAAGACGTGTACACCTGCCGATTGAACAACTTTGTATTCTATTGTACAGAAAAGTCTATTGACCCTCTTTCTGCTTCCCTTTCTGATGATCTTCTTTTTATTCTTACCCGTGCCCAGCAGGGCTCTGCTGTGGGCACTCTAAAGGGTTATCTTTCTGCTCTGTCTGACTTTTTGCAACTGCCTGACCAACCCTCCTTATTTAAGTCCTCTAATGTGAATAGGTTTCTCAAGGGTGTTGTACATATATTTCCCCCCTCTCCTTTCATTATGCCTCAGTGGGACCTTAATTTGGTTCTCACTTTCTTAACATGTGCTCCTTTCGAGCCTCTTCATAATTGTCCCCTCCGGCTGCTCTGCATCAAGACAGCCTTTCTAGTGGCAATGACATCTGCTCAAAGGGTGAGTGAACTGCAGGCTTTATCATCCAAGCCTCCATTTCTTTCTGTTTTTCCAGACAGACTGGTGCTTTGCACTAGAGCCTCTTTCCTTCCGAAAGTGGGAACACCTTTCCGTGTGGGCTAATCCATCACCTTGACCACTTTCTACTCTCCACCATCTGGGCCCAAAAAGAGTGTTGCCATTCTACCTTGGCTGCTCACAAGAGTCACTGGTGTACGACAAACTCTTCGTGGGGTATGTGGCAGCGAAGAAGGATCGGGCGGTACAGAAACGAACCCTTTCGTGCTGGGTCGTTCTCTGTGTTAAAATCTGCTATGCTCTGGCCAAGAAGTAGCCCCCTGATGGCTTAAGGGCTCATTCCACCAGGGCTTAAACTGCAACCACTGCATTAGCACGTGTAGTCTCAGTCCTGGACATCTGTCAGGCAGCAACGTGGCTGTCCCTGCACACATTTACCAAACACTACTGCCTGGACAGTCCGGTCCGCAAGGACGGGCAGTTCTCCTGTTCGGTTCTGCAGCACTTCCTAGTTCAGAATTTGTCCGCAGCCTTCCACCTGGGGTTGTTATTGCTTGGGTCTCTACTCAAATGTAAGGAATCTGCAGCTAGATGTCTCTATCGGATGAACAAGTTACTTACCTTCGGTAACACACTATCTAGTAGACACAATATTTAGCTGCAGATTCCTTGCCGACTCACCCACCCACCCCCCTCTGCGTACAAGTTTCTAGGGTCAGGGCTGATCCCTTTCAGGGCCCTAGTTTGGACACACCAGTGTCAGTGCACTTCATGGCTCCGCGCTCCTGACGTCAGCACACGGAGGTGGCGTCTATATACATGACACGGAGGACGAGGACGACGACGCTACGCGGAGGCGTTCAACGCCACCTAATGGCGCGCAGGGGTACTGCTCGCACAAAAATATTCCAGAACCAATCTGACGCCTGGGAAATTCAAAGGTAAGGAATCTGTGGATAGATTTTGTCTCTACCAGATAATGTGTTACCGAAGGTAAGTAACTTGTTCATGAGTTGAGGGGGGTGAGGACTCATATCAGGTAATCACAATCCTTGTCAGGGTGAACAACAAAAATCACTAAATAAACTTGTGCTTAATCCTCTAGTAGCTTGGCACAAAGCAGTCAGGCTTAAATTGAAGGCAATGTGTAAATTGTTTATGTAGTATTCAAAAAGTAATACAGTGAAACTACAACAAAAGAAAAATCGAAAACAAATTTAGAAATAAATAAAAATAAACCGTACCAAAAATCCAATAAGTAGACCCAGAGTTATGAATTTTTAAAGTTTAAGGTTCAAAATAGCGCCAGAAAGCCGTAAGTGCCAACTGTGGTAATCTGGTTGGACTTGACCGGTAGAAGGGTAAGGTTTAAGACTGACCTCAATGGAGAGTGGGTCCGATCCAAAGAGCTGGTTCTTCCCTGTGAAAAGTTTTACCTCCAGACTTAGTCTCTGGGATGGATGCCAGAAATCTTCTGCGGGGCAAGGCAGTAGGCTGTGGCTGAAAAGGGCTTCCCACCGTCAGATAGTCACTGGACGAGGTCTTGGTGAAGCTGTTGACTTTTGGGTAGGAGAAATTTGGATTTCGTGCTCAGAGAAGTTCCCTCACTGGTCAGATACTTCTTTGCGCCGTGAAGATTTCTACCTTTGGACGTAGTCACTTTTTTCTTCCAGCGAGGCAAAGCTGCAGGCAGTAGCTGAAGTGATCTTCATGAGGCCCAATAGTTTTTGGGAGAATTCCCATTAAATCTGATTTGCTTTTGAGGAGAAGAATGTAGCGGGAGCAACCTGAATCAGTGTCCCAGCAGTGATTGACCTTCGTCAGATCAGCTTGGCAGGTTGGTCCCCGTCCTTCATCTGTTCCCAGAGCAAAAGGTTTCCAAGTCCCTGAACCTCAGGAGGAGTACAGTTTGACACCAGCCAAGGGTCCAGGACCTTTGGGACAGCACTGGGGGAGTGAGGAGGGGGGCGTCAAGACTCATTCCAGCGGAGGGCAGCAACAGGGTCCATGGCAGGTCCATTTGGAACTAGTCAGCTGGGTAGTTACAGGAAAGGCCTCTGGAAGCTTCTTGTGTCCCTGTAGCTCAACAGGAAGTCCGCCAACTGACCTTTGGAGTCACTTCTGGGTTCAAGGCAAGCAGATCCAGTCTTCCTTCAAGATCTTCAGATAACATGGCAGTCCTTGTTCTCATCTTCACAGGTCAAGGAGTGCTCTGATGAGGGTACTGAGATTGCCACATTTATGCCCAGTGCTAGCCTGTGGATGAGGAAAACTCCTGGCCACTCACTAACCAATGTGGTAAAAGTACCCACTTTTGCAGCACGTCCTGTGTGTTTTACAGTAACCTATCCCACAGTACCCGTTTTTCCCTAAAACCAACATGGCTGAACACCTCTTTCCCTGATCAAAGCTCCCTGTGCCCACCCTAAGTGTGACTATGGAAATGGGCTAACCCTCCCTTGTGGTCACTCCAAGCCAGTTCTGCGGCAGCTCCCCCATCCCACTGGGTTTGGCGCCAAGCTGACTAGAAAGTTAAAGGGGGGCGGGGGCAGGCATATCTGTGAGCTACGTCTGCAAGTGCATCCTTTGAAGCTCAGGCAGTGGCTGGGCACAACTCACCCCCCTACCCACCTCCCGCCGGCCGTCCTGCTCAAGGAGGGGAAAAAAACCTATCCACACCCAAGCCTTTTGTCCACTACCTGGGAGAAATCCACGTCTCACCTCAGGGAGCCACCATTCAACAGTCAGGTGACACTTGCAGAAAGGCTCATTTGGGTTAGGCAGGATGATCACACCTTTCTAAAAGTGCCAATATGAAAATAGGAATATAAAATCCAACTTTACCATTAAGCTGGAGTTTAAATTACCATTAAAATGAGTCGATAAGTCATTTTTCTAGCTGCTCCCAAACTGAAATAATGCATTATAAGTTGTTATAATGTAATTCAGTATTTTCCTATGGAAGGGCCAGCCTTGCTACAGTGAAACATGACTTTAGGGGGGTTTCACTGCTAGGACATGCAAAACATTAAATATGCCAGCCCTTTCTTTTTAAGTACAATGGGCCCTGCCATATGGGCATTTAGGGCCTACCTTAGTGGTGACTTATAAGTACTAGAAAGGAAGACTTGGCAAAAGGTTCTTTTTGCTAGGTCAAAGTGGCATTTTAAAACTGCACACACAGGCCGCAAGGACAGGCTTGGAGACATGTTTTACAGTGGTTCTTCAGTGGGTGGCACAGTGAGTGTTGCAGCCCACTTGTAGGAATGCCACGCAAAAGATGGTAATTTCCAACAAAGCGCAGCTGTGGAGCCAAGCTAGTGCCAGAAGGGAGCGGAGTCCTGATAAAAGAGAGCCGCTCTAGCAGAGGCAAGAGAAGTGTAATGCATTAGAGAAAGAGAGCAGAGCACATCACTGACCAGAGAGTTAATGCAGTTCAGGTAGAAGGGTAATGGTGGTATCTCAGAATGCTCCAGAGGGGTAATGAAGTAGAGCAAGGGAGCACAGCATTCACCCGAGAGTTAATAGTAATAGTGGTATCTCAGAATCCTCGAGGCCTGGCATTCCTATGTGGAATATGTGGGCTTGAACTGGCCTTGGGGTTCCGAGAATCAGTTGTTAGGCTGTGTTTGAGTTGCTTACACCAAATAAACCTTGGCTAAAGGAGATTTTAATTTCATGCCAAGTTATATTATTTTAACAACCTTGATTTTACGATGTCTGATTGGATAAGATCTGCATGTGACAAGTAAGCACCTCAATACACCTGAGTTGTGCAAACTGTCAAACATTGAATACGCATTGAGGCGGTTTATATTGAGTCATTCCAGTCTAGGCAAAGACATAAGGAAATCTTCCAGTGTAATGAGCCTTCGTGGAAATCTAGTTCCGAATATAAGTGATTCAGTAATAAAGAACAAATCAGAATGTAACATGACTATAGGTGGAGTTTGCATAAAATGTATGCAGATTCCAGATCACCATATACAATCGTAAACGGGGATGTATGGAAAGATAAGTTTATTAATAGTATTGGTACACATCTACAAGACCCAGACATACAACCGGAAGGTTACATTAAAGAGAAAACAGACTTGTTGGGGTTCCGATGGTTAACTTTCTGGTTTAAATACAGAATCACTGAGGGAAACCTCTACATCGCTAAAAAAAAGGACTGTCAGTTAGACCAAGGAAATTTACACATCATCCTGGATCCTAACAGTGAAGAGAAGGTGTTAGTGGTGGATAATGGGATCACCATAGGAGCGGATGTACTGTGTCCGTTTCTGAAAGTTTTCAGTAATGTGGTAACTAAGGTTCATAAGGTGCGGAACATCCCCATTTTGGTAAGGGAGGAGGTTTCTCATGAACTTGAAAAGTTGGTTAACGCTAAAGTAATAGAACCTATAGAATCCTCTGAATGGATTTCTCCATTGGTGGTGTTTCAGGATGCAGTAATACTAAGATCAGGCTGTGGGTGATCTCTGTCATTTAAATAAACAAATTGTAGTGGATCGATTTCCATTACCAAAAATTAATGAGATGGTAATAAGTTTAAAAGGTGCAAAGTGGTTCTCAACCATCGACTGATCATCCGCAGACCACCAGATATCATTATCACAGACATCTAACCAGTTAACTGCATTTATTTCACCGTTTGGTTGTTTCCAATTCAAAATAATAACCTGTGGCTTAGCATCAACTGCGGCAGTGCTTCAGAGATGTTTGCACAATTTATTCAGTGGGGAGTGTTGTTCTTTCAGGACGACATCCTTGTTTTTGGCAAAAACAGAAAGATGCTTGATGTCAGATTAAAGAGGGTGGTAGAAATTCTTTAAAGACACAAGTTAACTGTAGAATTTTCCAAATGCAAATTTGCTGATCATCCAGTAACTTACTTCGGTCATGGGATCAGTAAAGATTACATTAAACTTAAACCCTCTGATCAGTGCGATTGAGAAGTCTCCAGCACGTAGCAATAAGGAGGAGGTTCTGTCATTTTTGGGGATGGCTGAGTACTGTGCTAAATTCATTCCAAGGTTGCAGAGAGCACTTAAAATATTGGGCAGTTGTTAAAAAACGAAATTTGATTGGTAGATTAGGTGTGAAAAGGATTTCAGGAAAGTCAAAGCTTGTATTAACAATGTACCCATTATAAAAATGGGGTAACCCAAAATGGTCGTGGACCTGGGCTCAATTTGATATGAAAAACAGTGGTCCTAGACCTCAAGTGGAGAATAAATACATAATAAACCTTTTGGAGCATATGCAAAGTCAGCTCACAGTACTTAATACAAAACAATATAAAGATGTGCAACAACCGATTTCCAAATTGGCGCAAAATTTTTATTTAGTCAAAATCCAAAATAGCAGTAGATATCTTACTGCATTAAAAGGGGGAGAGTTAAGGAAAGGTTGCTCCAGGGGAACGTGCGAGAAGGAGGTGCTCGAGTGAAAAGGAAAATAGAAAAGAATTCTACTTAGTGTTCAGGAAAAAGGGAATTAAAACAATTCGAATAGTGGATTGATAAACTGATATCAATCTCTACATATAGACTGACCGCATGTGATTATTTGTTCACAAAATTTCATTTTGCATATACTTTCAGAATACAGAAATGTATTATTTAGCACGTTTTGGTTTTGGGGCTTGCGGTCCAGGCTACGGTGATGTGGGCGTCGACGTTTCGACCCGACTTGGGGCTCAGAAGGTAATTCGGGGCCTCGGCCTGCGGGTCTTCCTCAGGACAGGGGTGGGCAACCTGGGAAAATGTGTGGCTTCCTAGTTCCACACCCACAGGGAATAGTGGAGTGCGGGGATAAGTCTTCCGGGTACTCGAGGCTATTGTCCTCATCCGTCAGTGAAGGGTAAAATCAAATTAAAGTCTTGGCACTTAATGCTGGGACTTAGAATCTCCTTTCAAGCCGCACACAAGTTACAGGCTCCCAGTAAGCCTGACGGATGAGGACAATACAAGATAAAAATCATTTTAAAATTAATAAAATCAACGATTCCATTATTGAGGCACACAGACCTTCTAGTAGGTCTCACACAATGCTTCTATCCATTAATAACCCATTCTCCCTGTAGCTTAAAGGATCTAAATTTCATCAGTGCTCTTTACATTTAAGAAACTCTTTCACTTTGATTATATATTTCCCAATAGCACAGGCTATATCTAGGTTCTTCATTTCCACTAAAAGGTTTACAGCTTGCAACCTATTTTTAATTTCATATTTTTTAAAAATCGGGCCTAAAATCTCTCTTCGTATATCTAAAATCTTAAAACAGTCTAATAATATATGTAAAATATCGCAGGTAGTACCTAAAGTGCAGGTGCATTTTCCATTGCTATTTATCATTAAGATTTTTACCCCATTGTTCGCATAACAGGGATTTAGCCCAATTCTCAATCTTAACACTTCGCGCCTTCATCAGAGGTGAAATGATCGGGTTCCGGTGCAGGGGTGAGTAGAAACAATGTGGTGGGTGAAAGGTCTGGTCAGGAAGGTGGAATACTCGACAATGAGAGTGGAGAACCTATGACGAGCACAAATGAAGGGATGGAGGAATCTTCCAGTATGGGAAGTGAGGTACCCAGCAGTATGAGCGATGGATCTGTGATTTCTGCTGCCAAGAGGGAAAGAAGGTCACCTGGTTGGTTGAAAGATTACATTGTGGAGAGGAAGGAGTGATGTTATAGTTTGTGTTAGCTCTACGGTGTTGGGTGGTTATGTTGAAGTTGGTATGAGAGGTGAGTTTAGAGAGGTTGTTATAAGTTTTTATTTATTGTACTATAGTATAATTAGAAGGGAGGGGATGTGTTATGGGCTTGGTGATGTAATGGAATTGTTGATGTAATGGAATGTGATATGTTCGAATAAGGAATGTAGCCTCTGGTGATGCGTGGAGTGTTCTGTGGGAGCACAGAATACTGCAGGCTGAAGAGTGCTGACTTACCTTCCGTTACTCTTCCGTTAGAATTAATAAACATGTAAATAATGGATATTGTGGCAGAGTGTTTCCTACTATAGGCTAGCGAGCACAAATGTATTTGCATACGTCCGAGACTGTTGAAGAGGTCATTGTAACACACACGTGACTTGCTTTTCCATGGGGCACCGGCAGGAGAAAAGCGTCATCAACTATGACTTAATTGAAATACATTTGTTAGCTACTGTGTGCCTCAACGGTAAAAAAGGAGAAAGACGTGTTATGATGTTCATCTCATTCCCGCATATGGTGGAGATTTGTGAATAAAATTGAGTTCCTGTGCCAAACTTTAACGTGATGAATGTGGGTACGGAATTAATGGTACACTAGTGTATATTTTGGAAAGTTTTAGTACTGGCAGAAGGTTACATTGACCTCCCAAATTAAGGTTCTAACTCTTCAGTGATGGGTACACTTTCAAGATTTTCAGCATTCGACTGTTTCGGTGCAAAGAGACTGTTGGGTCATTTTTGACTAAAGATATGCCTGTTTTGTGGTTAGAACAAATCTGCACCGTAGTCTGTCGGTGATAGGCACTCCTACTAAAAGTTACACTCCTTTGAAACTGCTCACTTTTTAATTGGAAAATTATTTAACTTTTTCTGAGTTTTTCGTCATGCCTTTTAATTTTGGTAAGTGAATTTCCTGTTCCACATTGTAATCTTGTTAAAGGAGTGTTTACATCCTGGTAGCACTGAAGTGGGAAATGCAGAATATCATCTCTCTGCCATTCTTTTTGAGCAGCCCTGGAGAGCCACCTTTGAGATGGTGTAAATGGAAAAAAGGTTCTGACACTTATCCAAAGGGTGTGGCACAAATATGGGAGTGGATAGAAAAGTAGCCTTACTTTTTACATAGTTTGGGAGCAGAAGGTCGGGACCTTTTAGATACTCATCCGTAATTAGAGAGGCAAGTAGCGGTCTTAATAAGTTTATGGAAAGAAATTAGACCAACATTTTTTTAACAAGGATCTCCAAGATTTTGGAAATATATCACTTTGGTAAATACAAACAAGCAGACCATGAGACAATATAAGAGTGTGTTACCGCTTTGCCAAAACTGGTGTCAATTTGCACATTTGGGCAACTAAGAGATGAGCGGATAAGAGATCCATTTTTGTTGTGGTGTAGTTCAGAGAGAGTCCGTGAAGAATTGAATGAGTTTATATTAGCCATTAGAAGAGTGAGGCACTTGGTGAAATGTGTAACTTAGTTGAAAAATGATGACATGATCAATCAACCAAGGGTTTATAAAGCACGACTACTCACCCGTGAGGGTCTCAAGGCGCTGGGGGGGAAGAGGGGACTGCTGGGCCCCTCTGGGTGTGGAGGATCATTCGAAGAGCCAGGTCTTGAGGTCCATCTTGAACTGGGTCAGCGACGCGGATGGCCTCAGGTGAAGGGGCAGGGAGTTCCAGGTCTTGGCAGCAAGGTAGGAGAATGAACTTCCTCCGGTTCTGGCCCTGTGGATCCTGGGGATGGAGGCTAGGGCGCGTTGGGTGGAACGGAGTTGTCTGGCGGGTACGTGGAATGCGTGGGGGTGGTTCAGGTATGCTGGTCCTATGTTGTGGAGAGCTTTGTAGGCATGTGTGAGGAGCTTGAAGGTGATTCTCTTGTTGACCGGGAGCCAGTGGAGTTGTGGGAGGTGTTGCGTGATGTGACTGCAGCGGGGGATGTCGAGGACCAGTCTGACAGCGGCGTTTTGAACTTTCTGTAGTTTCTTGAGCTGTTTCTGGGTGACGCCGCCATAGAGTGCGCTGCCGTAGTCGAGTCTGCTGGTGATGAGTGCATGTGTCACAGTCTTTCTGGATTCTGTGGGGAGTTGGGCATTGATGACCTGTTCGATGACCTTGGCTGGGAAGGGGAGGAGGGAGATGGGTCTGAAATTCTCGAGGTCTGTCAGATCTAAGTACGACTTCTTCAGCAGGGGGTTGATCTCTGCGTGTTTCCAGTCTTCAGGGAAGGTGGTGGTTTTGACGGAGCAGTTGATGGTGCGGCGAAGCTGGGGGGCAATGGCTGCAACTGCTCTGTGGAAGATGTGGTACGGGCAAGGATCCGACAGGGCTCCTGAGTGGATGCTATTCATGGTCTTGAGTGTGTCCTCTGTTATGAGCAGGGTCCATCTGAGCACAGTCTTTTGGGGTGCGGCGTGGTTGCGTGTGGTGGTGGCGGGTGTAGTGACAGTGTCTGGCCCGTCGCAGCTGTCGTAGATCTGCCTGATCTTGTGGTGTTGCAGAGGTCTTGGAAGGGTGGGGCATCTCTGGGCTCGCTGTTGGGCCTGGCGAACTCCTTGACGATGATGAAACTAAGAGATATAATCTCTATATCCCTCATTGAGATAACTTGCGCCCTTTCCAAAATAGCACCGGGCAAAGCCCCCGGACTGGACAAGATCCCAGGGGACCTTCTCCGTAGTTAACCCATTGTCTGGACGCCATACCTTTGGGTACTATTCAATGCTATACTCCAAGGTATGGAGATCCCTCCTAGCTGGGCTGGAGCGGAAATAATTCCCATCTATAAAAAGGGCTCACCGCTGTTGCCAACAAACTACAGGCCAATTAGCCTTATAGACATCACACACAAAAAATGTGCACGCGTGTTGTTGCTCTGGCTGCAGAGCTGGATGGAGGAGCATAAGATACTTACTCCCCTTCAGGCAGGGTTCAGGGAAAAATTGTCCACATTGGACCAAATCCTCAGGCTACAAATATTACACTGGAAGATCGTGTCCCTGGAGGGTGGCAGCCTCTACTTAATATTTGTAGACCTGAGGTCTGCGTTTGATTTGGTCCCCAGAGAGAAGTTGTGGGCAGTCCTGCATGAGTTGGGGGTTCCGCCTTACTTGTGCCAAGCTATAAAGCGTTTGCACGAGGGAAACTACGCACAAATCAGATATGGGAAGGAGGGTGCCTTACGGCCCCCATTCCCGTAAACAGAGGTGTCCGACAGGGATGCGTACTTGCCCCGACCCTATTTAGCCTATACATAAATGGGTTAGTAGATTATCTGCTCAGCGAGAAAGATTTGGACATCCCTAAGCTGGCAACACGCAAAATTCCAGCTATGATGTTTGCCGACGATACTCTACTAGTATCTAAATCACCCATGGGGATACAGAGGGTATTAAATAGGTTCGACGCATTTTGTAGGGAAAGAGGGCTTGAAATCAACCTTCAAAAAACCAAATTCATGGTGTTCAATTCCCCGAAAAGCACCCGACCAAATCCATCTTTATATGGCAAACCCCTTGAAAGAGTATCCTCTTTCGACTATCTAGGCATTACAATTACAGATTCTATGGACTGGGGGGCTCAAATTAAAAAATCATCCCTTAAGCTCTCACAATCATCTGGAGGACTAATGAAGGTTTTTCGAAAATCAAGTTATAAACCTGTGAGTCCAGCCATAGAAATCTACAAGGTCCTAGCTAGGGGAGGGGCACTGTATGGGGCAGAACTGTGGGGACACCGTAACTCTGAGAGTCTTACACAGACAGAAAACATCTTTCTCAGGCAACTGTTTAGTCTCCCACAGAGTACCCCACTTACGCCGCTACGTCTGGACCTGGGGGTAAGGCCTATAGCGGACGAATCTAACCTTAGACCCCTCCTATTCTGGCGACGTCTGTGGGTTACCCCTGAACTTGTAGCATACAGAGATGAATTAAGAGAGGTGCTGAGCCTACCAGGGGCGGGCAAATTACCCTGGCTTTCCTATGTCCGTCATATGTTAACAAGCTTGGGACGGGGCAATCTTTGGGATGACCCGGAGGTTGCCTGTGCCTCAATCTCTAGGAAAATGCTGAGGGATTCCTACGGGGAATTCAAATTGGCCCAGCTTCAATCAAACCCCTTAGCAGGTAAACTGACTGTAACCTTCCTAGAGTTCAAGGATAGGTATAGCTTAGAGCCGGCCCTAAATGACATCAAGCCAGCAACCGCAAGAAAGCTCTTTTGCAGTTTAGATACGGGGTCTTGCCTCTCCGCTCCTTTACAAACAACTGGGGCGGCTCACAAACTTTGGGGTGTCCGGCATGTGATTGCCCAATAGAATCTGATCTTCATGTATTTTTTAGCTGTCCCGGATACCACAAAGTGAGAAAACGGTGGCTGGCCCAGATTTGCAGAAACCTAGGGACCAGACGCTGTTGCGAGGCTTTCAGGATACTTAAACACGATACCAGCCTCCCGATAGTTTATTCAGTAGCTGGTTTCCTATTCTCCATGTGGTGCACTCGTAGGGCCCTCTTAAAAACAAAACAATAGCAATAAATGAGGGCCTCAGCCATGCACAAATGTAATGAGGAATTTTATTGGGCCACTAATTTTTATTGTTTATCTGAGATCACCTGCTTTGATACATCAAATTTACATTTGTTTTTTGTATCGTCAGAACTGTTACCAGTTAGGATTAATCAATTGTTTTAGATGATCAGGCTCTCCCATGCGTGGAACTAGTTGAACAGACTATACCATATATCTGTGATAGGCCACATTTGTTATGTTTTATCTAAACTATCCTACTTTATGTAGCCATCCTTGCTCTATCTTTTTTAGCTTTTTTTTTCTTTTTAATTGAAATCGATTTTAAAAGGAAATGAATTGTATGTAATTTTAGTTGTACTTTTAAGGTCTAATTGACCGAAATAAAGTTATTACTGACTGACTGATATAATCAACTCAGAGGATCCCCCGGATGCAGCAGTCATTGTCCCTGGCCTTGGGCACACCTCTATGCAAGGAGTGAGAGCCCAACACAAAGATTAGCGGAAATCGGAGGAGGTTCCTGCCATCTAGGAGTCTCGGAGCTGCCATCTGCGGCAGTGACTGAGGCAGCGGGGGCCTGGGACTTCAGGCCATTGTTCAGCTACCTGTGCGGCCTAATCTCAGGCACAGATAAGCCACCATGATCAATGTATAGGTGAGTGAAAAATTTGTGTAGCCACAATGTGACTAAAGTCATGGCTTGCTGGAGGGTTCCCAATGACTGATGTGGAGGCAGGGAACAAGAAAGATCCCAGACTCAGGTGGATCCTGTTTAAAAAAAAATATATTTTCTACAAATACCTACTTGAGATCGCCGTGGGATAGAGGAAGAAAGGAAATGATGATTTGGTTGCACCAGAGATTGGATAGGCAGCCAAAAGAGCTTAAGGGTAGAGCCGCCAGATGAAGCAGGGCTATTGCAGGGTGAGAAGAATCTCTACTCAAGCAGTAAGGTTCTTAAATAGCAGCAGGTGTGGAGTGGCTCGAATAATTCAGGGTTGTCACGGTGAAATATCAGCTGGGATGAAACTAGTGCAGCCCGTGTGGGTCTCTGCAGTGGGTAGCATAACTTCTAATCGTATGAAGACTTAAGAACCCTGATTTGTTTGAGCCCTTCTTCTTCGGCTGCTTTGAAGAAATTGCAATTTCGTGGGAACGGAAGTGGTGAGTAGACACCACTTCAGCTGCATTTTGTGTCTGTGAATGCGCCATACCTATGGCCCTCAGTGGCTCTTGGCAGTGTCCCAGAAGCTGCACTCGTGTGATGGACTCTACTCACCTGTAGCACACCCATCCTCATGTTTATTGAGCCTTACAGCTGCTTCAGGCCATTGTACAGTTCGCTGAGAGGGACAGGCAGAATCACCCAGAGACGAAACTTAATATATTTCCAGGACTTCCCAAAGGTTTCTTCCAAATGATATCTAGCTTTGACTAACAAGCCTTTATAATTCCTTTGCACTTATCTAGGGATCCATGGACAGGTGTGCAACACAAAAGAAAAACACATTGGTCACGCCTCCCTAGGAAAACTCATGCAAACACTGTTCCAGTGAAATAGTGAGAAAAAAAATCCAAACATCATAACTGACTGTTACAACAGCCAGTGGTTCTAACCTGCACTTGTCAAACAAGCACGACAGCCGTCAAGGACTCCCTGTATGTGGCAAATAAGCATTCATTTCCACTGTCTATGTTCTATTTCTTTCGAGTATTGCTCAAGCTTGCAAACATGTTTCAATATACTAAGGCCCAGTGCTAGAATGAAGAGGGAACTAGACAGATCCCAGATCCGGCAGCTATTATTGAGCTTGATCGGGGATCCGTCTGGCCCCAGTGAAATATGATGAATTGGTCCCAGAGAGGACACAATTCAGCAACATAAGCAACAACATGCACACAGTAAGGGGACTTTTTTAGGTCTCCCCTACACAGCATGTACGCTGTGCTGCGAGACGCATTTTTTACAATTCATTGGGCTTACAACCTGCCCACAATCAGTTGTTTTCGTTGTCACTCTCATTTGCAATCTTTCGATTGCTTAGCTCCCTTTCTTGTATTTGCTCCTCTTTGGAGCATGGACCAAGTTCCTCCTCGGATTTTTGCAATGCACTATTTTTTTAATTTTATAAGCATTTCAGTATTATTCCTGGACTTGCAATGTGCTTTCCTACTTTTTAACACAGGCATACAGTTTATTTAATTTGCTTTCCCAATATCTGTCATCTCTATTGAGTTAGAAGTACTGCCCCGTGGATAGAACAATTTTTAACAGTGCGCAAAAGAAATACTATGCTGCCATTGTCAAAGCTAAAAGCCTCTATTACACGAAGCGAATTGCCCAGTCTGGCAATAATGCCAAAGAAATCTTCGCCATTGTTCAAAGTTTCCTCTCCCCTAAAGCCCGCATGGTGTGAGGAACTCTCCAGTTTTTTCATTAATAAGGTTTGTTCTTTACAAACCAATTTTGGCGCCGGGGATTGTCAGCTAGCAACTATAATTCCTCCCTTGCTGCCGTCCACCTCCGTCAAGCTTTTAGCCTTTGAACCTGGATCGTTAGGGGACTCCCTTGCAGTTTTAAAAACTTTTAAATCCGGTTCTCCGATCGTTCCGTGCCCAGCCAAATTGTTGGCCGGTGCTTCTGAGGTGATCAATCCTGTGATTAATACTCTGATCAACCTATCCCTAGCATCGGCATTGGTCCCTCCTCCCTGGAAACAGGCGATGATTGTGCCTCTTCTCAAAAAAACCTGTGTTGGATCCCACCCTCCCCTCCAGCTACCGACCTATCTCCCTGGTGTCGCTAAGGTTCTTGAGAAACTGGTCAATAAACAACTCTCGGACATCATGGAACAACATGATCTTCGGCACCCGGCACAATCGGGTTTCAGATCCTCCTACAGCACGGATTCAGCTCTGGTCGATATCTCCAAGCCCATATGTGAAACTCTAGATGCTGGGTGCAGGGCTGCTCTGGTCCTTTTGGACCTGTCAGCGGTGTTTGATACTGTGCCGCATTCCCTGCTCCTGGCTCATCTTCAAGAAATCAGTGTGGTAGGGTCAGCACGGAAGTGGCTGAAAGCCTACATCGAGGGTAGAACTCAGCAAATCTGGATTCCGCCTTTCACAGCTGTCCCCCAGAATCTAACGGCTGGGGTCTCCCAAGGCTCTGTTTTGAGCCCACTGTTGTTCAATATTTATGAGACTCCCTTTGTCCGGCTGGCAGTGGATCTGGGTTCTAAAGTCATTGTGTATGCTGATGACACCCAGCTTCTATTCACATGGAATAACAAGCATTGGCATAGCCAATGGGTCTCCCCTTTGGGACCTTATAAGTATTTAATTATGCAGCACAATATCCTTGGTGCAACATCAACTGTTGCATGGCTAAACACTTATAATGCCCCAAAGGCGAGACCTATTGGCTATGCCAATGCTTGTTTATTGCGGGAGCAGTTCTTCCATGGTCTGGTGCTGTTAACCTATGGCTGGTGGAGATTCCTTCTGCTAAATAAGTAGCTACTATGCGATTTTTTAATTACCAAACAGTTGCAATTGCATAGCTTGTAAAAGCAGAGACCACATCTACTTTCAATGAGTTAGAAATAAAGTGCTCTGTAAAGGTGGCTGATGCGTGGCTAACTAACTTGGTATTAACAGAATAGCTGAGGAATTATGGACAACTACCCCCTTAAAAAGTATTACATTAATTAAGCATGTAGACCAAATTGACATAACAAATAATGCACTTTATTGCAGTAGCCAACCTTGATAATTATGTGCATACACACCACGTGAGAACACACCAAACACACTATAATCGTCCTCCCCCCCTACAAAGTGCAGCGCACACCGATGGTTTCTTGGCACACAAAAGGCACGTATTTGAGAGATTTGAAAAGCCACGTTTTCAACTTTTTGCTTAAAAGGGGAGAGCCTCGTGTAACTTTGGATCCAGATGGCTGTTGTTCCGGTACCATGCAACCCCGTGCATACAAAAGTGAACAGCGTTTTTTTTTTCTTTTTCCAATAATGTGGCCTTTACATTTAAAGAGGGGAATTTCAAGCGGCATTCACTGACTCCTGAATATTTCAATATTTAATATTCAGGCACTCCCTCAGTGAAAAAGGTATATAAATCCGGGCTTTGAACTGTCAGAGTGCTCCTGTTCCAAACCACTCAAAGACTGGTGTCCTCCTTCCTGGAATGCTGAATATAAAAAAAAATGTGGCTGTGCCATGCCATAGGAGTGCACATGCGTGTGTTTCCTTTGCATGTGTGTTCATTGTTTGGCAGATCTTAGGTTTCATTGCTAGAAGGATTGTTCAGCAAATAAATCCGCTTGTATTCTAACCAGCATGTCCTGTTTCAAATCCAAGTAAAGTAGCTGAGTATGTAAATGCATCGGCTGCCAGATATAAGTTTAAGGTGTTGCTGACAGGCTGCATTCTGCTACAGGGGCGCTAAAAGGAATTTTAAAAAGCCCGGCACATGAAAACCAAAACAGGCCTGGGAGTGGTGCGTGCGTGTGCGTGCGCGCGCGCTAAAAGGAATTTTAAAAAGCCCGGCGAAGCACTCGTGCTTGCCCGAGAGTGGTGCGTGCGTGCGCGCGCAATCTGCTCATTTCCAAGGACTGCACTCGTGCTTGTGGCGCGCCCCTGCTCGCTCCCGCAAGGTGGATGCCGCCACAAGCACGAGTGCAGTGCTTGAAAATGACCAGAGCGACGGCTAAAGGTCCTGGCGAGACCTAAAAGTGAGTCTTCCACCCCGCTTGTTAAAACATGCCTGACTGCAGTTTTCCATTGGCTCACTTCGGCTCAGTTGAAGTGCAACGAGGTCAATACTGAGATTCTTCTCTTCGGTAATTTCCCCCCTCTGTTTTGGCACTCCTTTTGGCCGGATGAGTCTCACCTGCCAACTGCTCTGGGTAAACCCACAAGAATTTAGGGATTTGGTTTGACGAAAAGCTGTGCTTTGGCGCTCAGATAAACAAACTCTCAGGAAGGTGCTTCGGTATTTTGAAAGCACTGAAGAAATCTCTTCCTCTACTCCCGCTCTCAGCTAGGGAAACGGTTACCCTTGCCCTGATCACTTCTCACATTGACTATGCTAATGCGCTGTACGTCGGTCTGCCTGCTTACTTACTGAATAAACTTCAGGTTGTTCAGAATGCTGCAGCCAGAACTCTTCTGAACCTCTCTAAGAGGATCAGCGTCAGCAACATCTCCGTAGCCTGCATTGGTTGCCGCTGAAAGAGAGGGTGAAATTTAAGTTCTTGGTCATTGCTTATGGAGCTCTCTATGGGCTTGGCCCAGCATATTTGAGAGCGCATTTCAGGTTCTACGCCCCTGCTAGGCAGTTGCGCTCCTCTTCAAAGTATATGGCATGCACTCCTAGGTTCCGTCGACAAAGAATAAGGGGCAGCTCCCTTTCATGTATGGCTGCTGCTGCCTGGAACCAACTCCCAGTGGAGTTACGTGCTCTTCAGGATCCCAAGATCTTTAGGAAGAGACTGAAGACCTTCCTCTTTAAATAGTTTGTTCCTCTGTTTACCACTTTGCTGGGCACGCGCCAGGGCACTCCTTGGAGTAGCTGTGCGCAATATAAACACTGTTAACAAAACATAACATGCTTTAGTTACTTACACTCACAACTATAGTGCTCTGCACCACTCTATTCTACTCCACTCTATTCCACTCTACTCTAAACCACTCTACACTATGCCACTCCAGTCTATGCCACTCTACTCTTCTCTACACCGCTCCTCAACACCACTAACCTTTTAGCTGCTGTACAACTTGGCTAAAAAACATTAGCAAAGCTGAAAGCGCTCACTTAGACGAGCCCTATTGCATTTGCTAATGCTTGTTTTATTTTCTCTTCCAGCTAGGCCCAAAACAAATGCGAAATTGAGCCACCAGCCCTCCTTTTATCCAAGTATAATCCAGCTAGAGCCTAACTCCTAGATGCCAATGCAATGGGGAAACAAAGGCACACATCTTTTTATCACTTAACAAGTACTTAAGGGGCACTAGGATTGGGAGGCTGATTTTTCACTTGTACAACCCTTATATGTAAGAGATATGCATGCACTGTAAGAATGTCAGATGGATCAGTATATACGAGTATTTATATGAATAACAATTTTAGTTGCACTTACTATTTTTTTATTTAATACTTTTATTACTACTCCCAATGTAGGGTGTCAGAAAGCTTTTCATCACATTCACAAACTATACATTGAAAATAAATCATACTAGTGTGTAAATCATTTGTTATATAAGCCAA
This sequence comes from Calotriton arnoldi, assembly GCA_963921515.1. Taxonomy (NCBI): domain Eukaryota; kingdom Metazoa; phylum Chordata; class Amphibia; order Caudata; family Salamandridae; genus Calotriton; species Calotriton arnoldi. Next base: position 118,526 of record CAWUFW010006383.1, on the reverse strand, counting down.
GGTGTAGACATCGTCTTTGCTGGTATGGATTATATGTTAAAACTGCATGGCCGGGAGAAACACAAAATCAGGATTTAAAACGTAACCCAGTGCTTGGGGTTGTCTGTAATGATAAGACTTTAATACTACCCAAAGAAACCCTTTTTTAGCAGGTTTTTAATAACAAATTAAGAAAGAACCCAATAAGGGACTTAACCCATCACTTACAGTTTGCACGCAGGTACTTGATGCTGGTTCATAGCTTACTGTGCTATATTAGAGGGATTGCAGTTTATGAACTGCTGAATGTAATAAAAGGACCTGTGTGTCAAAAGGAGTGCCCCACTTATCTACCTACATACCTTAATAGTCTGTCATCTGCATGTTGCACACTGTGCTTTATAGGAGACATTAGCCCCCTATTCTACTTTGAGTCAAAACGGTGACTTGACAAAACATAGATCTCTCCAACAAGTGCTTTAACCCCCAGAGTTTTCTGACCATTATTGCTATTCCCTGAGATTTACTGGGCACACAAAATTCTCAGCAGCAGGTACCTTAACCCCATAAGATATTTGAACATGCAACCAATTAAGACAGAACAGATTTACTGCCATGTTTCTCCTTGTTTGACAGTTTTAAAAAAAAAAGTATAAATTGACTGTCAGACTGCTTTTCGTGATTCCGCCCCTAGTGACTGCACCCCCTTTTTTGTTGCCTCACCTTGACCCTCAATTTATGGGTAACGTTTTCCAAGTTCCAGCACTACTAAGGCAAAAACAATTTGCATTGCCAATGCATATTGCCAACGTTGGCCAGTAGCTTGATTGAGTAATAAGACCTGCAAGCATACAAGCGTAAGAGTGCTTTTTCTACTACTAATCATCATCTTATTGGATGTTATCCCCTCACTACTAACCAAGTAGAGCTTGCGTTGTAGTAGTTTAATGTCCCGTAGTTCTAAATCGGTGAGCCCGCATGTCTGTTTCTTCTTTTCCACTATGGTTGTTATGCAACATCATTGTATACCATTTTGTGTTGTGTGTAAATTAGGTATATCAGATTTTTTTATTAAAAATAAATATGAGCTCTATATTTTTATTTCTATTATCACGGTTATTTTCATGCAATCAAAAAATATTTTTGTAATACAAATCAGCCCTGCCAAGTACCACGTATCAGGCATTAGTCTAACGCATTTCAGTGTGGTGGTCCGCATCACCGCACTGAAATGTAAAATCACGCATTATAGCGCTTTCTCTGCTGCCAAGCGGAGCGCTGCTATGCTATAATGCATAATTCAACTGCAGTCTGGCAGAGCGCGGTGCTCCCGCAGGCTAGGAGACTGGCTCAAGATCTGATCGCATTCTGCGTGCTACAATGTATGTAGTTGCAGTCAGACACACCCCCGGGCCGGAATTGGCATGTGCATAACCGTCGACCTCACAGGAGTCCGTGGTGTGCCCATGGCTTGATTACTAGTGAGTGAATCAGAAATACAGGATAAGGTGGGGGATGCGTCATAGGTCCCGGTGTTAGACTTGGCATCTTTTGGCGTGTTTCCCCTGACTTTTTGCTTTCTGACCTCCCGGTTTTGACTCTGTTTTTGCTGGTGTAATGATTCTGCGCACTTTCCTCACTGCGGTCCAGTGGGAAAGTGCAAGTGCTCCTGTATAAAATGCGTTATGGATTGGTGTTTCCATGATTGGCCTATTTGGTTTATGTGTCAGTCCCTTGTAAAGTGCACTGCGAGTGCCAGGGCCTATAGACCAAATGCTGTTGGTGGGCTGCAGCACTGGATTGTGCCACCCACGCAAACAGCCCGTAAAGTGTAACTCGGGCCTGCCATCGCAGAGCCTGTGCGCTGGGGCTGACATGTCGACTTGGCAAGTGCACACACTTGCAAGTCCCTAAACCTTCCCTTTGCGACATGTTAGTCACCCCTAAGGTAGGCCCAAGGTACCCCTGTGGGCAAGGTGCGGTGTATGCGAAAGGTAGGACATGCCCGGGTGTGTGCGGCATGTCCTGATAGTGAATTACAGCCTAGTTCGTTTTCACTATTGCAAGGCTACCTGTTCCCCTAGGCCAGAACGGGCAGTTTTGATTATTACAGCTTATAATCCTAACTGACCCCGGGAACATGGTAGAAATTCGAGTTTAGTATGCCTGGACTCAGAATGGTAAAATGCAGCTTTTAGTAAAGTTGGTTTTAACATTCTGTGTTTGAAAATACCACTTTTAGAAAGTGGGTATTTTCTTGTCTAACCATCCAAGCCTGCCTCTGCGAGGTTGTGTATTCCTTGTCTGGAGTGTGAGTGACAGGGGCTGGGGGATGCCAGTAGACAGGGTGAGTCAGCACAGGGCTGAATAGCAAGATCTACATGTAGATGGGTGGGAGGGGTCGCACCTGGGCCCTGAATAGGACAGTGCCTTCCCTCCACAATGCTGGCTCCACCTCCTGTGGTGCGTCTGATGTCCCTGGCCTACTCACTGAAAGAAGGGACGGAGACTTGTCAACAAAGTGCTCCAGAACTGGTTTGGACTAGGCAGAGGCCTCTCTGCCTTCAGAGAACAAAGGAATTTGGGATATAAATATTGGGGCCCTGACCCCATGAATTTAGATCTCGCTGGAATCAAGGAACCTGCCAAGACGAAGAGCTGGAAGAGCTGCCAGGAGGAGTACTGCCCCTTTGCTGTGTTGTTGCTTTGTTGGGTTGGCCTGCAGCTGCTGCTTCTGCCTTGGGCAGTGAAAGGACTGGACTGAACTTTCTACAAACTTGTGCTGAGTATCTCCAAGGGCCAGGAACCGAGCTGGCCTCCTGTTAAGAAGTCTCAGGGACTACAAAGACTTCACAAGCCTCTGGGTACCGCTTCTGGAACGCTGTTTCAGTTGCCACAGAGGAAGGGACCCGCAACCGACTCCGTCAACCGAATCCATCCCTGGCCGGTGACCTGTTTGCACCGCAGACCGCATCGCCCCGCTTCGCATCGCAACCCTGGTCTCACCGTGGGCGACGTCCGACGCCGCCAACATCGAGCCGCTGCTTGCACCGTGACCTGTTCGCATCGCATCGCTTCACTGGGCCAGACGGACCAGACCGACGCTGTCGCTACAACTGGCTCAAGAGTCGTGACCGCACCGCATTTGGGGCACCGCTCGCACGTCTGCGACGCACCGCTCCGACTCGCACCGCTGTCCGACGCCAGCTCCCGCACTCCGGCTGGGTCGCCTGCATCGCAACCTGTCAGCACCGCATCGAGCATCGTCTCACCCTGCATCGCACGCCTTGGACTCACCGACTCCGTCTGCACGACGCTCATCGAGCCGCTGCCTGCACCGCATCGAGGGACACCGCACCTTGCATCGCTCCGTCTTGCACCGCAACCGCGACGAACGCCGACCGGCTCGTACACTCCGTACCAGCCACAACGAGAAAGGTACTGTAACCGAGTCTGTTCATGACTCTGCTGGCCCGTATCGACGCGGTCGGCTGGAACTGTTAGACTCTGGGGTTTTCAGCATCACGGTAGGCTCGGACGGAGCTACCGACTCGCATCGAACTTTGCTTTTGTGCTATTCCTGCAAAGAAGAAGTTAATGTATCAAGCATTCATTCGTAAAGTATAGTATTGTGGATTTTTGTCGTAATTGGTCTTGTCTTGAGTATATAAAATATTGGTTATTTTTCTAAACTGGTGTGGTGTCCGTTTGTAGTGCTTACACTGTATTACTGTTGGTTATGTGCAAATGCTTTACACACTGCCTCTGAATTAAGCCTGACTGCTCGTGCCAAGCTACCACGAGGGTGAGCAGGGGTTACTTCACGAGTGTAACAACCCTTACCCTGACTAGGAAGAAGGGTCCCTACTTGGACAAAGGTGCGAGCCCTTGCCAACTAGAGATCCCATTTCTAACACCCGGTGTCCTGCTGAGCTCAGCTTCCGCCCGCGGTGCATGCGAGCGGCGTTTCACAATTTTTTGGCTGCACTTTAGCCGCAATTCAGAACTGCGCACCAGCTTCTAGCTATTCGACCTTGCCGCGGTGGGGATCATGAGGAATGAATTGATTCCCATCGACCCACACCACCCCGGGCTGGCCGTGCCCAAGCAATGCCGGCCGCGGCTAATGTCTCTGTCAAGTGCTGAGCAAGGCTGAGAGCTGTTCAAAGCAGCATGATGGAATCGGGATGGGATCCCGGCCGCACGGCGACTCAACCCCTGACCTCAGGCCCACCTGCCGCTTACTGATACTCGAGTGAGGCAGGCCTCTTGAGTCGCCGAACCTCTCTGCACTATAGGAGCTGAGCTGGTTGCGTCTCACGTCACGGCACCGGCGCGAAGGCGGTACAGTCACATCTATGCAGGACCCGATCCCAGTCCACCGGTCGCAGCACAGGCAGCCGGGCTCAGCTGTCACAAGTCATTCGTCATCACCACCAGGATTAAGCAAGATGCCTGAGAGCGAGTGAGAGAGCCGGTATGTCTTAAAGTAAACATTTTTCTGCCATATGGGATTTTAAACTAGTCTTAGAGCCTGCTTCATGACAAACCTTGGTAAAAGCACTCTTAGCTTATAGCGCGGGCGACGCGCCGACCCCGGACGGGGCGGTCTGCCCCTCAGCTATTTATGATTATTACTGCTCACTGTCTCAAAAATTGTCTTTTTGAAATAATACAGCATGCAGCCGGGCCGTGACCTAGGGTATGTGTGCCCCAGTCATCCTCTTCCACTAAGGCTTGCCCTGAACCCCCAGCCCATCATGCCTTATTGTGTTGTAAAGTTAATTGCTTAGACTAGCTATACAACTTACTCTCAGCCTCAGTTTAATAATAAATAGCGGGCGTTGCCATGTGCCATGCTGTAATCGCTAATGGATTTTTATCAAACTGCTCAGTGTGTGATCCCTAGGCTGTGTGTGCGCCATTACATTTCTTGTGCTTTGCAGCAATTTAAAGATCTTCTTAGAGTTTCTTGTTGCTCAAATGGGTTTAATTTCTGATATTTAAGTGTTTCCCTCATCTTGCTTGCGAGAAAGTGTCACTCATAGTTGTTGAAATGTCACTCATAATTACACTGAAACTGTGAAAATGTCACACGTAGCACTTTGAAACCTTGGCAGCTATGACAAATTTTGACTGTGTGGTTAGGAATACGTTTTTGAGCTTTTGTTTGATTTTGATTATACAGGAGAAACCTCAAGATTATTTCAAAGGACCAAGTATTATGATTGCGTGCTGGCATCCCTGATTGCTGCTGGGACCCGAATTCTTTTCAGTTCCAGTCAAGAGGAAACAGCGGGTTTGCTCAAAGAACTCGCTTTGGTGGAGCAAAGAAAGAAGGCTGGTATTCTGGTTCCAACAGAGGTTACAGCTCACAAGAAAGATGCCCTTCAGTTCTACCTCAGCATCCCTAATATAAACCATGTCACTGCACTAAACATGTGCCACCGTTTTGGTACTGTGAAACAGATGACTAACAGGTAAGAAGGGATGCATTAAACAAACGCATGTATTATATTTAGTACCAAAACACATACCGTATGATCCTGGTTGAGATATTGTTGCTTTGTAGATAGTGAAGAATACAAAAAAAGTGCTGGATGGAATGCTTAAATTAATCACTGTCACTAGTCATTTTTGGGCCGCATCCCAGTCAGTCGTTATTTTACATAACATATCACTTCAGTTTGGACCCAGCCATATGCAAATTAGTAGAGACCCTGCTCTAACAGGTACAGTCCAAGCTGAACTGCTAGACAAGGTCGTCCCTGAACCGCATCACAAGCAACCAAGACCGGCTTCGCCCAGATTTGAACTTGTTAGTTGGGTGGACCTTGGTTCCAGTGGCACAGTGAGCATTGGACCCACGTCTGGGCATTCCCGTCACACACACAGCGTCGCACTGAAGTATACAAAAAAGTGATGGATGGAACACATGGTATTTACTTGGGCTGCATCCCAGTCCATTGATATTTTGCTCACCAGGTCCCTCAGGTTGGACTAAATCGTTCTTGATCCTGCTGCAATAGGAACAAACAAGCCCAAACTGTCAAGCCAGGTCCTCCCTGAACTGCAACACAAGCAACCCAAGACTGGTTTCACCCTGATTGGGGCTTGTCAGTTGAGTGGACCTTGGTTCAAGTGACACAGTGAGCACAGGACTCGGCATAATGGTCACACTTAATGGCATCGTACTGAAGTATGCAAAAAGGTGATGGATGGAATTCTTGAATTAATCTCACTACCCTATCAATTGCCAATGGTTAGATTTATTGCAAGCATTCCTCCCATCACTTTTTGTATGTTTATTGCAATGCTCTATGTTACGTAGCAAGGGTATATGGTCAGACCTGGGCCCCATAATCACTGTGCCACTGGATCCAAACTACACCTGACTGATGAGCCCAATCAAGGTGAAACCAGTCTGCGGTTGTTTGTGTTTCAGTTCATAGAGGACCTGGCCTGGCCGTTTGGGCTAGACTGTTCCTGTCGGAGCAGGGTCATGACAGATTTGAATATAGCTGGGACAATATTCCAGGACAAAGTAACAATGTATTTCAGCAGTACAAAAATACAAATACATGTTGCAACTATTGCATGTGATATATAATTTCAGTTTGTTTGTATTTTTACAGCTCAGTAACCGATATAGCATCCTGCGCACAAGTCAGTCAACAAAAAGCAGAGGATATCTACCGCTACATCCATTATGTCTTTGATTCTCAGATGTTGCCAACAACCTCAGTCAGTGGGAAAGCAAGATAGCATTTACCACCCATGTTGCCGGGGACTATAAAATGGCTGCTCTTTTTTAATGAATGCACTTTATTAGATACCTCTATGTATATACTGTATGTCGTCCATATTGTAAAATATGTAAATAAATATTTACACAGACGTCTTATTTTTATTTAGATCTTTAAACAAATAGTAATGATGGAACCAGTTTGTTTGATTGCCTCTTTTAAATAGAATAATCCACATTTTCAGGGCAATGGAAATTCACTAAATCATTTACCATAATTCTATGCTCAGACCACCTTACAAACAAGGACTTTATTTCTGCCGGGTATTTCTCCCTTGTTTTTGTTTTTTTGTGTGTGTGGAAATAGCCTCTCTAACCAGTCCACCCTTAGACCTGCAATCCTTTTATTTGGAGAAAATTCAACCATGATGACGGCTTTCAAAGGCACCCTTCCTAATAAACCCTTTTTCAGAAAAGAATAGGAGTGTTTGTTTGTTTGTTTGTTTTGCATACAAAAAGTAACAAGCACTGGCTAAGTAACGTAAAAATTCCAGGAATACCAAGTGGCAGACATAGAAATTTTCTGGTACCTACAACTAAGACATATATTAGCACCTCCATCTAAAAAGACACAACAATACAGGCATCCTCACCACTGGAAGACAGGGTACTGGAAGAACCTCTAAACAAAAAAGCAATCTCCCTGATATAGAAGACAATTTTACACAACTCGCCAGATGTGATGGGCAAACTCAGAATAGACTGGGAGAGAGTTGTGGGCCCCCTAGAGGACGGGGAGTGGGAAGAGGCACTGCGGGCCCCACGAGAGATTGCAATACGATCAGGGTTTCGCCTAGTGCAGCTTCGAATACTGCATTGATCATACTACACCAGAGAGGTACTGTGCAAGATGGGGAGGGTTAGCTCCAACAAATGTATCAGAGGATGCAATGAAATAGGTGATTGTATACACACTGGTCGTGCACAAGGCTGTTGGGAGGAAGTGAGGGACAGCTGGTACGCAACGACTCGTGCTAAACTAGACAGCTTGGTCAAAACGCTGGTACTTAATGTGTGGGGGAATAAAACCCTGCCAAAATATACCAAGCTGCTACTGATGTTAGGGCTTTCCGCGGCCCCAAAAAATATTGCAAGAAGCTGGGGATCACCCGACATACCAGGGGTTAACATTTGGGCAGAAGAAATGAACCTGTGCATGCTGGCGGAGAAACAAGCCTATGTAGGAAGGGGATGCCTGAAAAAAATGAGAGAGGGTTTGGACTCCCTGGCAACACTAAAGAGGCATGAATGTCAACCTGTGAACAGTATAAGAAGAATCTACTGATGGGGGTGGGGGGTTGGGAGGAGGAGGAGGAAAGAGGGTCCAAGGGGAAACGAGTGAACAAGATCTGGCCATAAGGAGAAAGTATATCCAGTCAATCATTGCGGGAGTAATGTCTGTCAATGGTGTACTTGTTAAAAAAAATCAATAAAATTTGAAACTAATTACTAACGGATTGTCAGTGACTTCTGGTCACCCTTGTGCTGAGTGGCTCCAGTGTCAAGTAGCCCCGAACACATTTTAGTTTCAAGAAGGTGCCACGCTGGTTACCGTCAAGGATATCCAGATAGAAAATATACACTTCTTAAAATTGCTTAATTTGACATGATTCTCATGATAAAATGGAAGAACGCTGTTAATAGCATCTAAGCTATAATTATCACACTGAGAAACATGTCAAAAAGCTCTTGATATCAAATGACATCTATTTTCCACGTTTTAATTTTATTTGATCTAATTTAGTGCTGGTAAAGGTTTATATTATAAAATGAATTACCTGCAGCTTCGGATTGGCTCTTTTTTGTCATTAGATGTATCTCCTCCATGGGCACTTAAACCCAAGTCGAAAACATGTTGGCTATGCCGTCTATTCCAGGAATCAATAACTCACTTGCTCTGCATATGCCCTACACTCCTGGAAGACCGCAGAAGATTGCTTCGGCACCTGTGGACTAAGGAGGGGTCACTGACATTACCATCTGCCGTTAGCTTCCTACTGAACAATGCGCAGCCCCAAGTGATCACTAAACTTGTAAAATTCCTGGAGAGTATAGACCAGCAACTAAGAAATAACCCAGAAGTACAAAATGAAGAAGGGGAGGAACATTGAATTCCTGCCACTTAAAAGACTACCTTCAAATAGAAATATATAATTGCTTCTTAAAGTATTGGCTTTTATCCAAGCAGACCGGACAGTAATAGCAAGCTTTACATGGCAAAATTTTAACCAAAGATTATTTTACCAAGTTACTAGTTGCTTATTGAATTCCATTTTAAATTATTAACAGTACCACCATTGATGGAACCCGCTCAAAGATCTATGGTTTATTTGTCTAATCATCAACACTTTTGAAAAAATTGTGGCACTGTCTATTTTAATTCTATTTGACACTAATGCACTTTGATAGACTTGATTGTCTAAATAAAGTATTTTGAATTTGAAAGGTTTAAAGTAAGGTGAAAACATTCCTTTCCTCTTTCTTGATGTGGTGCAAATCTACTGGGTGACCCAGAAAACAATAATAAGCTAGACAAATTAATTTCCCGATGAGAAAATAGATGGATTATTTTTAATGGCAAGCAACGAAGACCTCCCAATTTTCCTTCACTAAAACTAAATTGCTCTGTGTTGGTGCCCATAAATCTTAATGCCCAAAGAAATCAATGTCTATCCTATACTACTAAAGAACATGCAGTTCATTTTATCATGACATTTGCACTAATTGTTTTACTTTGATGTGTGGTAATCTTTTTACATCATAAAAAAGTACAGGTTATTGCAGTTCTAGAATACACGTGCATCACATGTTAGAGAGGAATATATCCACTCCTTTATGCAAAGTATGCATGCATGTAATTTACATGCATAGCTATGCATAGAGTGTAGCCAGCCGTCTCTCTCTCTCTCTTCTCTTTTCATCTCTTGGGTCTCTCTCTTATTCCTAGTCTGTCATTTATTTTGCAAACTCGTTGCCTTGTGTCTCGCTCTTCATTTCTTTCTGGCTCTCTTTATTTCTGTCTCTCCCGACCCTTTGTCGCTCATATTCACCTTTTGTTCAGTCTGACTGCTCTCCCACGTGTCACTCCTAATCCATGTCTTCTTTCTCTCCCTTGCCTTTTCTCTCCTCCCTTGCCCTTTCTCTCCTCTCCCATGCCAGCTTTCCGCTGTCCTTTGTCTCACTTGTCTCTCGTCTCTCTCCATCATATGTACCTCTTCCTTTGTCCTTTCGCACCCACAGTCCAACTTCTCTGCCCCTGCCTCTTTTCTTCTCCCCTGTCACACCTTGTCCTCTCCCTTTCTCTCACCTGCCTCCCACTGGTCATCTCTACTTTCTTTTGTGCTCTTCTCTAGTCTCTTTAAATTGACCTCTTTTTACCTGTCCGCTTTCATGCTCCCCCACGTGGTCAATAAGCGGCTGTAGAGAATAAAGAGTACTGCATTGGAAGAATGTCCCTCATTTCCCTTTTAATGCCCATTGATACAACTTTCGTCCCTGTGCCGCTCCACTCCAGTCTACTTGCTCGATGCCGCTTCTGGCTGGTTTGTAGATCTGTGGCCATAGACAGTCACTGTCCCTGCCTCTCGTAAGAGGCTGCCTACCACCAGAGCAGGCAAGCGGGGCACTCCACGAGACTGTACTCCCACTTCTAATTGTCTTTCCTTACATTTGCTTTGTTGAAACAGAATCTCAAAATTGGCTGCTCTTTGGCACTAAAAACAAGCATTTGCAATGCAATAGGTCTCGCCTTTGGGACCTTATAAGTATTTAGTGATACAGCACAATAATGCAACATAGATCTCCGTGGCTATAAATGTATCACTGTGTAAGTACTCCATCAAATAATCAGTTGCAGCCCCCTTTAAAATTCTACACCATGCGGTAGTTTGGTGGCTAATAAAGTCAAATTGTACATCCATGGGGAGAGTAAATAAAGTGTCGAGGAGCTGTTGCCTTCCTTAACAAGAGCCAGCTTTAAAGGGGCCACTTTTTAAATGATGTTAGAAAAGAACGAAAAGTCCAGCCGACTTCAAACAAGCAGCATTCTGAATGCCTACTGATGATCGCGAGAGAAGAAGAGCTTTACTAGGAGGTTTAACATGACTTAAATGGAAGGCAACCACAGGATGCCCTGCCTCCCTTTGGAGAAATCTAGCAGCCCAAATTGAATACTTTGACAGATTGCATGGAGGCCGCCGTGCCCGCGTTCCCCAGTACCGATCTGCATGCGTTTAGTGAAAGCTTGCAGAAAGCCTTTCCTCTTAAGAAGAGAGCCGGAGGCAGGACCTGGACAACGTTCTGCGGCCACAGAGAACACGTCAAAAACATCTTGTTAGCTCTGATTACAATGGTCTCCGCAATGCTTTGCGCGCACAGCTTCCCCGCCCCTAGCCTCCCAAATTAAAACAGGACTTTGAATTTAGTGAAGCTGATAACCAACAGGGAGCCAGCTCTGATGGCAGCTGCACCGTGAAAGCAAGTTAGCGAACCACTTTGGCTGGTTAATATGGAGGGAAAGATTATAAATGTATCACTGTGTAGGAGCTCCGTCAAATAATGAGATGCAGCCCCCTGCAAAATTGTACACCATGTGGTAGTTTGGTGGCTAATATAAAGTAAAATTGTACACCCATCGGAAGAGTAAACAAAGTACAGAGGAGCACTTAAATACTTGTGATGCGAGCTACGGCGGTTTGAAAAAAAACGTTAACAAGCGGCGACGGAAGGGAGCCTGCAAAACAATCCAAAATAAACTCAAGTGTTTGAATACTTTTGGTGTGAAATCACGCTATAATGGGCTGTGACAAGAAGTTGTACACCCAGGGGGAGCTTCATTTGAAACAGAAACCGAATGGGAAAGCAAACGAGGAGGAAACAGATAGCCAGAGCAAAGCAGCAGTTGTCTCCTATCGCCGTCTTGCAAGTGGCAAGCATGGAAAGAGAAAACAAACTACTTGCTGGCTTTCGCAAACAAGCACTGCTGCTGAAGTCAGTCGCACTTTAGCCTGCCTTTTCATCCGGCCAGCTCTCAGCCCTTTCTCCACTTTGGAATATGGTCCCTGCTGGCATACACTCCAGGCTTTGTTAGTATGTTTTTGGTTTCCTAAAATCTTAGGCGACACCTACATTTAGTCCACTAGTAAAAGTTTATGACCTTCATACATAGCCTGGAAAAGTGAGTGTTAGTCAAGAAGTGTCTCACAGCGTGATTTCCTGCGTTAAAAAGTTCAAAAATAAAAAATCGCTTTTGTGTGGATCTGGTTGAACCAGAATCTATAGTCGAACAGGCAATATTATAATAATTACCAGCTAGCATTTGTGATGTAAAACTTACTTATCTCAATATGTGTGCAAATTTGCTTAAATCACAGACACAAACAAATTGGGTTTATAAACATTCATGTTAAAATATTTTTCTTGTTCTGATAAACGGTGAATGTTTAAATGTGAATAATAAGTTCATCAATTATGGCAATTGTCTTAAACGTTGATAGATTTTTAGGTGCAAACTGCGTCCTTCACTTGATCTTTTGAATGGTTTTCTAGAAATAGACTATAGGGTGACATGCACACTCCATCTGGACCTTAAACTCCTTTTACAGTACACATTGAGATCTTTTTTCAGTACACTTCCACCACTACACACTCCCCATAAACACTAATCTGGGTAGTTTACCCTCCCCTTCGTGGCCTAGGAGGTCAAGCGATGAATTATCAGACAGAGACATAGACGACCTCCTCACATCCTATGCCCGGGATACTGACAATAGTAAGTCCCATTGTGACACTATTCAAACCATTGTAACCAATCCCCTCAGAGAACCGACTCTCAATAACAGATCTGTAAATAGAGATAACCTCACAAATATCAACTTAGAACAGATTACCTTAAACCACTCGATTAACAAGTTGAAGTGTGGGCTCATTAATTGAAGATCTGCTAGCAAACATGCTACTGATATATTCAATCTCATTGTAGAGAATGATTTAGACATTATGGTCCTCACAGAAACTTGGTTAAATAGCGCCTCCTCACCCATTCTCGACCTACTGGTTCCTCCTTCCCATGACCTAATCCGACTTGATAGAATCGGAAAACTAGGGGGAGGCATAGCCTGCATTTATCGTAACTCAATATCAGTCGAGCAAGCGGACTCCATCGGGCTATCCTGTGATTATCTATGCATTAATATCTCGGATGCTAAGCGCATCGCCAGCAAGCTACACATATTCTACCACCCCCTAGGCGATAACTTGTCTTGTATCGACGAGATAATGGAGATCGTGGCATCCAACGCCAACTCACTAGTTCCTCATATTTTCTTGGGTGACTTCAACCTCCATTGGAACAACGCAAACGATCATATTGTAGGCTGTCTTAAAGAGTTTCTGTCAGAACAGGAGCTATCTCAATTCTGTGACAGCCCAACGCATAACAAGGGAGAGACATTGGACCTAATCATTGCAAAATCAAACATCGTCCTACTAGAATCCATTACCCCATGCGATTGGTCTGATCATTATTGCATCCTCTTCTCCATCAATATCGAAATTACTCATAAAAGGGGCCAACCCTCAAAAACAAGGCAATGGAAACGGAACTTACAAAATATCAACCCCATCTCCTTGGTAACCCGTTGCAACTCCGCTTCTGACCCTCATGACGGACATGACTGATGTACATGACCTCACAACCTTCTACAATGCCACGTTACTCGAAATCCTGGACTCTATAGCGCCCCTCCAGGAAAAAAACGTCTCCTCTAAGATTTCCAAGCCTTGGTTCAATGATGGCCTGAACTCGGAGCATAGACATCTAAGAGTTGCAGAGCGTCTATGGAAATCGGCTCCTACCACTGATAACCTTGAGCACCTTAGAAGGTTAAGGAATTCTTACAATAGGAAGATTCTTAAGGCAAAGGCAGACTTTTTCAGAACTCAGCTGAACCAAGCTATCAACCGGCCAAAAAACTCTTTGAAATCGTCAAGCATCAATCATGCAATACAACTAACTCTAGGGAATTAAATGACCTGGCCACACCTACCTGTGACGTGCTTGCCAATTTCTTCCACGAAAAGACTAAGACCATCGAGCTAGACATCCAATCCAAGATGGCCCTCCCGCAAACTATGGTCCAAGATCCTAAATGGGGCGATCTATTCGAAGTACATTTTAATAATCCAGGGAAGTCACAAAAACAATGCCTCTTGGCACACCTTCTCGCCAATCTCTCAACAAATTATCGACAACACTCTTCAAGCAATCAACCCCTCCAATCATTTCTCTGACCCCCTGCCTCCTGCCCTGTTCAAAATTTTAAAAACATCTATCCTACCATTATGGGCTAAAATTGTAAACGCCTCCCTGAGTCAAGGTGTCATTCCGGACTGCCTTAAAATAGGGCAGGTCACACCTATACTAAAGAAAGCTGACGCCTCTCCATCTGATCTAAACAACTACCGTCCGTTAACCAACATCCCCACTTTGGCGAAACTATTGGAGAAATGTGTACAAATTCAATTATGCAACCACATTGAGAATTACAACCTCTTAGACAGTCACCAATCTGGCTTCTGCCGAGGACACAGCACAGAATCTGCACTCACACACATTATGGATGATATACTAAAAATGCTTGACCGCAATGAATCATGCCTATTGATACTTCTTGATCTGTCCTCCGCCTTCGATACGGTCAAGCATGACAACCTTCTGTCCCTATTGGAACGTAGGATGGGCCTCTCGGGCACAGTGTTACAATGGTTCTCCTCCTTCCTGAATAACAGAACTCAAAGAATCAAGATGAAGAATTCACTCTCGCAACCTTCTATGGTCACACTTGGTGTTCCGCAGGGATCTGCCCTATCACCCATTCTTTTCAACCTCCTAATGGAGCCTTTGGCGAACGCACTGAAATCAGCGAACATTCTATATCACCTGTACGCGGATGACACCCAGTTGTATCTGAAAATCACCTCGCCAGATGACTTCATTGCCCTCAACACTATTCTTCTGAACACGCAAAGCTGGCTCACTAACAACCACCTCATGTTGAATACCAAAAAAACGGAATTCATTCTCATCTCGCCACCAAGCCACACACCAAAGCTAGACCTATGGTTAAAACACCTAACCACCTTTGACTGTGTCCCCCTCATCATTGACTCAGCAAAATCCCTAGGAATCTCCATAGACAAACATCTGAATATGCAGTCGCACATCTCTATTGCCACCAAGGGAGCTAATCACAAGATGAGTATATTAAGGAAACTCAAACCCTTCCTCACTCAGGCAGATCTAAAAACGGCAGTACAAGCCCTAGTGCTACCAAGATTAGACTACGGAAGCACCACCCTCTGTGGTCTCCCCAAATACAAGTTGGCTCCGCTGAGAGCAGCACTGAATGCTGCGGCTAGACTGGTATCAGGAACCAAAAGAAATAGTCACATCTCACCAACCCTGAAAGCACTGAATTGGTTGCCTTACGAGGCAAGAATACACCTTAAAGTGGCCTGCATGACGCACAAAGCAATTCACAACAATACACCCAGTTACCTGGCTCTAAAGCTGAAAAGGTCTGGAGGCTGCAGACAACTACGAAGTGCGAGCACTTTCCTTCTGAAACCTCAATCCTTCCATAAGAGGAGAACTGGTTGTAGAGCTTTCTCAGGGATTGCACCAAAGATTTGGAACTCTTTACCTCCACTAGTGCGTGGAATCACTTCCTTTACCTCATTCAAAAAGGAAGTAAAAAGACTACTAATGAACAAATTCATGTCCTAAGTTTTAATTATAGGATGTCACTGAGTCATCTTTAAGATCCGAATACCACTGCCTATCTCAGATGGATTGGACGAGTCTACTGTATGTAAGACTTATATCACAGCCCTTTTTGCTCAATAATTGTATGTAGTGTAAAGCTTAGTTGGCTGTGGGTCCCCTTGGTCATCTATACATTTTATATCCACTATGAATTGATAGAGGTTATAACATGTATGTTTGCTAGCACAATCACCTAATGTTCATTAACTGTCTATTGTACAACGTCCTGCAGAATCACGGTCCTCTGTTTGTTATTCATATATTTTATATTTCTTTTGTACAAATTGACACATTTGAATGCGTGTATACCACCACAACCATTTATGTTCTTATACTGTAAAGCGCTCTGATACCCTCGTGGGTCACGTTCGCGCTATATAAAACTTTATAAATAAATAAATAAATCACAGCATGTACCACCAGCAGGCAGCTGTGTGTGTGCGTAGACATGAGGCGCACTTCATTCAGGATGTGGTGGTGGAAGCAAGGTAGGTCTATCTATGAGGGGTGCTTTTTGTAGAAGACTGTGAGGCTGTGGAGACAGGGGGCACTGTGATACATTTCTATTAGCTGCCTTTTCAAAAACCCTGCACGCTTGTGAGTACCTGGTGGTGTTAGAAAAGGGGAGTAGTGTTGGTTGTCATCGGCAGATACTTCCATGGATTTGTGCTTTCACGTTCCTTGGATCACTCTTCCATTATAGGATAATATTTCAACCTCATCCACAACAAGAGAAAAAAAGGGTATGTTGAACCTATCAACTGCAATTCCTTCCTACACTAGGGTTTCCAAAATATTGACTTTTGAAAGTGTAGTGTTATAGAGAGAGCACAAAAACAGTTTACAAACTGGATCACCAATTATGATCTGCAGCCATAAGGACATTTTCGTTGCTGGACATTTTGATGGGATACTTCAGGAATCAATAATGGATCTTGCCTGATGTGTACTGGAGGGGTCTTGATAAGGATCTTCAAGGCTATGGGTGTAGTCCCTGGATCTAAGACCTACCAACAACTGGACAACTGTGAAGGAGCAGTTTTTTCACTGTATGACAAGCAGAATATTCTTCCGCCTCTTCATTTGTTGCAGGTTCGCGCAGTCACAGAAGTAATTCAAGGCCAGGAAGTGGTTGGGTTACTTAAAATTCTATTGTGGCAGGGCATTCAGCAATGTGATCAACACAGCAGCAGCTCATTTCGGAGCGGGGACAAGGCTGTTGTTTTAGGTAAGAATTAGAAGCCATTTGTTAAGTCATAATACTTTGTGTTTCCTGCCTTGGCTGTGCTAAACTTACTTCCCACATTAGTTTTTGATGTAAGAGTCTCTAGTGTGTGAACACTCAACCTTACTTTCGAGCAGGGACCAAGCTGATTATTCTAGGTAAGAAAATGTTATCTTCACAGTTACATCGATGAACAATTGTTTATAATGTCATGTTGCTTATTACCTATCAGTCAAAAGTCGCTTCTGACGTGGCTTCAGTATTTGAAAACCCTACATTCTATCCTGCCTGCTAACAAAGACACCCAAATCTATCTCTCTATGATGTTGGATTCTATGGGGTTGACAATATCTGTATAATATATTGTATTACAAATGTTATTTACACAAAGGATAGTCACACAATGCTTGCGTTGATTGTTGATGATTTGCAAAATGTATAAAATATCACCCCCTATTCAAGACCTTCATCGCTGCAAAATTAGATGAATAAAGGAACGCTGTAGCTTGGGGCAAGGGACAATATTGTGGTGTGATGCGCAATTGTTTGAGCCACAGAAGAGGATAGTCATGTTCTTGGACTTCAATGACTGCGGAAAAGTAAGAAAAAACATACACAAAGGGTGTGAGCAAGTCCTTGTGATGCAGGGTATAGAAGTAAAATAATGGGATACATAAAAGACAAAAATATATGTTACAACACTGAACGCATAAAAGCTTAACAGGTGAACATTGATAAGGTAAGCACCCGCTTTAAAATAATCAAAATCTAGACACCTCAAGGATGCAGTACTATCAACTTCGTCACTGGCTGCTCTCCCCCGCATACATGCAAGGAGCGACTAGGTCGCTTTCCCCCTTTGAGTCTCTTGTCTGGGCTTTTGAGGGTTCGAGGGGTCTGATCTCTCGCACATACAAAGTGCTACAACACTCGCAGCAGCTCCAACCCCACACATACCAAAACAATGGAATATAGATTTTGGCGGGGAGGTTTCTCAGGAGAGCTGGAATCGGCTCTGGCGTGATATACCTAAAATCTATCAAAGCATTCCCCAACGTGAGTCGGCCTACAAACTCATGACACGGTGGTACTTCACTCCTGCTCACATCCAGAAGATGGTACCGGGCTTCCCTCCAACATGTTGGAGATGTCAGGGTGGAGTGGGTGACTTCATCCATATGTGGTGGTCCTGTCCTAACCTGACGCTTTTCTGGAAGGAAGTCCTTAGCCATAATAAAGACACAGTGGGATTCCCTATACCAAGTTCTCCAATGGCGACCCTGTTAGACATTAGACCCTCACAGTTAGTAGCCATGACCCATTCAGACTGGCCCCTAATTACACAGATGCTAGGGGCAGCACAACGGTCCATAGTCCTTTTCTGGAAGAAATCTATGCACCCACATATTGCAACATGGTTTCTTCGCCTATGGCATGTCCTGGCCTTCGAGCTACTCTCCGCTCGCCTCAATCACACAGACACTAAATTCACCCACACCTGGCAGCCGCTTATTCAACACCTATCTCAGATAGAGCACTCTCGCTGTGCTCCCCCGCGCCTTCAAGCTCTGCAGCTCTTTGAGGACTCTCTCTTACCTTACTCAAGAGGAGCACACCAACAATCTCCTGTGCCACAGGACCCTTATGAGGTCTCCTCCCCCTCTTAATATGTTCCAATAATCCCCCCTACCGACACTCTGAGCGCATCTTCTCCTCCCTTCTCCCCCCGCCCGGTTTCTCCTTCTCCACCCCCAGATACCTAGTTTGGTTAATTGTTTATTAACCTCAACTCCGTTTAGCGTTGTCTCACAACTCCTAGCACACATTCAGCTTGCCACACTGGTATACACACAAACTTTTTATACAATGCATTCTCCGGGTCTGGCTATTCAAGACCCCCATACACCTTGTCTCTCACCTGCGGTGGGCCTCTTCTAATATGGGTGCCTAATAGACCTTCAAACTCATCCATACCCCATACTTCCCTGGTTTTTGCTGCAAAGTATAATTCTCGCACGCCTTCACCAGTGTATTATGCTAATTGTGATGAATATTGCTTTATTTTTGTCAAACCTACGTTCAATAAACCGATTTGAAATAAAATAATCAAAATCTTAGCATAATAGGATGTGTTACTTTACGTTGTGGCATAGTACTTAATTTGTCGTGACACAATACAACACATCGTGACACGAGAGGGCACTGTAAAAAACATATCACAACATAACATGAAAAGCAACATGTGCCATTGTAACACATCGCATATCATGGCATAGGAGTAGTACATACCAGAAAATAACGAAGCATAACACCATATGTGTTAGATCTACACCTTTCTTGTTATCTTTGCCTATGTCATCATATGATGTAATATAGTTATGACATGGAATGTGGGAGGTTGTGGTGGATTCCTATCTTGGCAGTTGGAGCTGTATCAGGGTACTTTGCTGCAATGAAATGAACCTTCTCCCAAGATTTACACATTATTTCTGGATTTAACAACTGGCAACGAGCTGGAGCATCACCCGCTACCCTACTATTTATGCAGCACAGGTGTAGTGGTGTTTCCTGACGAACCCGAAACCTACTTACACAGAGAATTTAAGTGTTTCACCGAGCTGTGTGGCATCGACACACTTCAAGGATTAACTGTATTACGCTGTATTACTGCGTTATTCTTCAAGCGACATCTGGTATTGTACATTTTATTCCATTTATTTACATCGAGAGAGCGCTGCCTCTATGTTGGGTCTTTAGTTGGGAGTGGAATCATTACTTGGAACATGGCGTGTTCATGTGGAACCTGCTTCGTGCCCGGTGTTCTTATAGTGGCAGTTGCTGGCTTCCCTGTTGCCCTGCTGGTTGTGTACTACGCTTATTAATAAAGCCACCTTCCTACCTGATCGAGGTGTCCGTCGTTCCTTCATCCTTTCATTGGCGACGATTGGGAATGGACTGTGAGAGCCTCCACCAGCAGGGTATCCCTCCCGAAGCGGGACTTAGCCTTCGGCATCCAACGGCATCGGCACCTGCTACTGCACTGTGCACTTCTACCTTCCAAGTTGGACTCTTCTTGTTCAGAGTGTCCTCCGCATCCGATGTCGCGGTGAGTGGTCCATTGAGGGAAATATATATTTATTTGGTCGACCGCATCGTTTTTTTTTTTTTTTACCTCATCGGAGCGCAACGCTGCTGCGTGTCGACACCTTGGCAACTGGAACGCACGCTCTATGTACGCACGTCTCCTAGCGTAGACCGCCATCTTTGAAGGGTCTCGCTTTACTGCAGCTTAATGCACCGGTGTGTGTCACGGCGATAGGCACGCCTTCAATGTTACTCGCCTATCTTCATTGCGCTCGTTCAGCGATAGGCACGCTTTTGACAACAGCAATTTTCAGTGATTTGCTTTGCACGCATTTCCACACATTATTGCGGCGATAGGCACGCCTTCTCTAGTGAACACGGCGATAGTCACGCCTTCAATACCATTTGCCTATCCTTATTGTAGTTGTACAGCGATAGGCACGCTTTGGACACCAACGATTTACAGCAATTTGCTTTGCACGTTTTTGCACAGACTGTTGCAGCCATATTCACCCATTTCAAGTGAACAGTTTACGTTAATTGTCTGTTTCTTTCCAAACAAAAGGAATTTAGACTTTATTATAGTGTAGTAATTTATGATAATTTAGTACTTACAATACATTTCGTATTTATCTTACTATCTGCATTTCTCATTTATACATAATGCAGCAATCTTTAAATCCTCCTGCTCCATTTTTAGCATCGTCTGGCTCGCCTTTAGTCGATTGGGAGCAATGGAAAGAGGGTTTTGAGGCTTATCTAGAAGCCATTGAAGGGGAGGTATTTACCCAGAAGAAAAAATATGCTATTTTACGACATTCTCTAGGTACAGAGGGTAGAACATTTTTGAAACAGCTTCTAGTTGCACCTGTCATGGGAGAGGGTGATGTCATTGACGAATATGCGTCTGCCATTAAAGTGTTAGATCTACGTTTTAAAAAGAAAATAAATGTTATTATGGAACGTCATAAATTTTATAAAAAGCACCAAATGCCTGTCAGCAAAAGGTTCAAGAAAAACTCCTTACTGTTGACAATTTGACCTTGGATAAGGCCATTGAATTAGCTAGTAGCATTGAGTCTACTGCAAAATTCATGGAGCAAATGAACATCAGTACTCAAGTTCAATCTGTGCAAGCTCAAGAGAAAACGAGGAAAGTCGGTACTAAGACTGAAGAGAAGAAGAAAACATTTGAATGTTATCGATGTGGCAGCAAGTATCATTTAGGGAATTCTCCCTCATGTCCTGCTTTGGATAAGTGGTGTGGCAAATGTAAAAAAAAAAAAGACATTTTATGAAAGTATGTAAAGCTAAATTTACTATGGGGGCGAAAACTTTTAAGTCCGTGAACACGATAGAGGAGACTCTTGAAACACAACATTCTGATTCTGATGAGGAGAGTGTTATATGCATGGCGGGTGATTGTCAAAACTATAATGATGATACCTCAAAAGTAAGTGCAGGTAATGAAGTTGCTTCAGTCTCTGAATCAGTCATCAAAAAACCTCATTGTACCATTCTTGTCAATGGTACTGCGATCAACATGATGGCAGATTCAGGTTCCCTTTTCACTTTAATAGGTGTAGAGGAATGGAGGCAACTGAACAGTGTACAATTAAAGAAATCTAAAGTCAAACCTGTAGCATATGGAGGTAAACCCATCGAGGTATTAGGTGAGTTTGAAGCTCATATTGAGTTTAAAGGAAACGTGACCAATAGCACCTTGTATGTGGCTATTGATGGTTCACACTTACTAGGATGGTTAGATCAGCGCAATTTGTCAATTGTACTTGATCCCAACAGTCAGGAACAAGTTCTCCTACGAAAAGATGTTGCACATGTTATGTCTATTGAAAATTGTGTGTGGACTCAAGCGTTTCCTGAAGTGTTTGAGGACAGACTTGGGAAAATTAAAGGTTTTACCCACCAAATTCAGTTGAAAACGGGGGTTAAACCTGTGGTACATAAAGTGAGACATGTCCCTATTTCCATGATTGGTGAACTCAAAAAGGAATTAGAAAAACTGTGTTTGGAAAATATAATTGAGCCTATTGAGAGCTCAGAATGGCTTTCGCCTGTTCTTTTAGCCAGGAAGCCCAATGGGTCTCTAAGAATGTGTATTAATTCAAGACAAGAGACTTGAACAAAAGAATTTGGGTAGATAGGCATCCCTTGCCTAATATCACTGAGATGCTTTCAATGGTCAAAGATGCAAAAGTATTTTCTACCCTGGATATGTCTTCGCTATATCAACAAATTTCTTTACATAAGGATTCACGTCACTTGACGTCATTCGTTACACCTTGTGGAGCTTACAGGTTTAAGCGCATGCCATTTGGCTTGTCCTCAGCCTCAGCCGTGTTTCAACGAGTCATTGAGACTATGTTCCAGGGTGTAGAGAATGTCAGATGTTTTCAAGATGACATCTTAGTGTATGGTGCAAATGAAAGAGCGCATGATGAAACTTTAGCACATGTATTAAATATCCTCAAGGAAAAAGGAGCTACTCTCAAATCTTCCAAATGCAAGTTTGGTGTGTCCAGCGTAGAATATTTAGGGCACAAATTATCAGCCAGGGGTGTTGAACCCAAGGAATCCTTAGTCAAAGCCATCGAAAATTTTCCAGCTCCTAAAAGTAAAGAACAATTAAGATCTTTTTTTGGCATGTTGGAATTTTATGCTCGCTTTGTACCCCTGTGTGCTGAAAGAACTAAGGGTTTAAGGTTGCTTCTAAAAAAGAATGTCAGATTTGAATGGTCTGATGATGTGGACAAAGAGTTTGAAGACATGAAGTGTGCTGTTGCAGATGCCATTCCCCTCAAGACGTTTGATACACGTGATCCTTGTGTGGTTGTTACCGACACTAGTCAACACGGTTCGGGGGCTGTACTCATGCAAACCAGGAATGGTAAGGATGATATTGTAGCTTTCGCGTCACATGCTTTGCGTGGGGCCGAAAGCACCTACTCTGTCATCGAACGAGAGGCGGTGGCATGTTGGTGGGGTATTGACCATTTTAGACAGTACTTGTGGGGTACAGAGTTTACTCTGCGTATGGATCATAAGCCATTACTCAATCTGTTCACCACGAAAGGGGCTGGTAAAGCCAACCCAAGGATCGCAAAATGGTATTATCGTATGCAAGATTTTCAGTTCAAGCTAGAGTATGTTGCAGGTGTGAAAAATATTTTTGCAGACTGTTTATCTCGTTTGCCTGTAGCGACTGATGGAACGGTCGCTCAGGAGGATGACTGGAAGATTGTAGCGTGTACCATGGCTGTTGATAAGGAGTGCTGCATCGAAGAAGATGAATGGAGAGAGGCTGTCAAACAAGACAACGTGTTTCAGGAGTTAATATCGTATCTGGATGTAGGATGGCCGAAAGGGAATGTGAGAGATGCTTGCAAAGCATATAAAGAAATTTTTGAGGAGTTGAGTGTATCCGATGGCATTGTGAGAAAGGTGAATGTGTTATTGGTTCCCCAAGTTATTCGTAGTAAAATTTTAAAGTTAGCCCACGAGGGGCATGTGGGTATGAGGGCCATGAAAAGGAGGATCAGGGATACATTTTGGTGGCCTGCCTTAGACAGGGATGTGGAGCATTGGGTGAGAGAATGTGTAGCTTGTGCTCTGTGACAAGTCTCAAGTTACTGTTCCCAGTCCTGTTGAGGCTGTTCCCGTTCCTGAGAAGCCATGGGTCAAGCTGGGTATGGATATCATTGGGCCTATGAATATGTTGAGCGAAGGTCAGAGATATGGTATTGTCCTTGTGGATTATTGTTCTCGTTGGCCTGAGGTAAAGTTTGTAAAAAATGCCAATACTGCAGAAGTGATCAAATTTTTACATGAGTTATTCATGCGTGAAGGAGCTCCCATGGAGGTTATCACTGACAATGGGGTTCAGTTTAAATCTGATGATTTTGTCAAATTTATGAAGAAGTGGGGTGTAGTACATGTTACCACCTCGCTTTATCATCCCAGGAGTAACGGCGTGGTGGAAAGGTGTTGCCAGTAGTTTGGAATGGCGTAAAGAATTGGAGGATCTCATCTGGGCTTTGCGCACTACTCCATGTGCTTCCACTGGTTTGTCTCCTTTTGTTGTATTGAAGGGGAGAGCAACTGCTAACGGGTTGGTGCGTCCCTGGATGTGTGATACCATGGATTTGAGTAACAAGTTGTCTGATGTAACCAATAAAAGAATGTGTGCACAAAGTAAGTATATCTCTAAAGAGTGTAGTAGACTTTTGCAAGTTAAAATCGGTGATTTGGTGCGTGTGAAACTACCGGGGATCATTGCCAAAGGTCATTCAAAATTCTCAGGACCCAAAAGAGTTGTGTGCGTGAAAAGATGTGTGGTTCAATTGGATGATGGCAAATGGTGGAATAAGGAAAAGTTAGCTGTACAAAAGAAGCTTGATGGCAGTAGTAATGATCTTGGGACACGTGAATCCTCATCTTCCAAACAGGCGCCTGTTAGGTCCTGCAGGGTAAAGACACGACAGCAATGTTTACATGATTATGTGTCTTAGTGGTCTGGTTACGTGATTGTGTTTTAGTTGTACTCCTATTCACACTGATTTCGTTATTTATGTTCTCTTTACAAAACCTTGTATTCTAGTTGTCTTATTACATTTTGTTTGTGTAAAAGAAAAAGGGGGAAGATGTGTTGGGTCTTTAGTTGGGAGTGGAATCATTACTTGGAACATGGAGTGTTCATGTGGAACCTGCTTCGTGCCCGGTGTTCTTATAGTGGCAGTTGCAGGCTTCCCTTTTGCCCTGCTGGTTGTGTACTACGCTTATTAATAAAGCCACCTTCCTACCTGATGGAGGTGTCCGTCGTTCCTTCATCCTTTCACTCTAGTTTTGTTTTCTGTGACTTGGGGAGTGGGTTTAAACTCTGTACAAGGGAACTTGTGTTATTAGAAATTCAGTTCCCTTGCTTCACGCTGGACTATTTTTGCTCTGTTTTATTTTTGAGTGGGGCGTATGTGGATTTGGCCGTTATCAGCAATATTTTAAATGAACAGAACTGAGCGCGTGAGCTTTCCGCATGCACGGCCTACCGTTCCAATGCTCATTGTTCTTCGTGTTGAGCTCCGGCCTCCGACTTCATGTGACGTCGCACTGAAGAAAGACGCTACACGCACGCATTACGCTCTGCTTTGCCTGCCGGTGCATCTAGAGCGCGTCTCCCAGTTTCTTCCAACGGCTGCTTTCACCGCTTGTGCACGGCTTGTCTCTAAAGTTCTGGTTGATTTTTTTCTCGGTTCAAGCTCTCTCAGGGTGATTTGCACACCTATGCTGTTCAGATTATTGTTATTTCCACTGATTTGCACACGTTCCGCAGTTTATCGAGTTGTTATTTAGAACTTACACAGTGATTTGCACACCTGTCTACTGTTGCAGATCAAAGCCAACGCATTTATTGCCACAGTGATTTGTACACGGTGATTTGCACACCTGTCTACTGGTGCAGATAAAATCCAACGCATTTATTGCCATGGTGATTTGTACACCTGTCCAGTGGTGCAGATCAAAGCCAACATATTTATTGCCACGGTGATTTGCACACCTCTCCAATGGTGCAGATCAAAGCTATTTCTTTTTTGTTTACCACCAAGTCATTACAGTGATTCGCACACTTTGTTTGTGCAAGTTGTTACAGTGATTTGCATACTTTATTGGTGCAGTTTGTTACAGTGATCTGCACACTCATATTGATCCTTGTTTATATTTATTTGTTTTATTTCTAATTCAACAATGCAATTTGAGCTTCCCACCAAATTTCTACAAAATAAAGGTGATCCGCCTATCCACTTCCCATGGATGCGTTGGAAGGAGGAATTCTTAACATACTTAAAGGCTATTGATGATGATATGTCGAATGAACCTAAGAAGAATATCCTTCTACATTGCTTAGGTTCTAAGGGGCAATTGACTTTTCATACTTTGCCACCAATTCCTGTAGAAGGCGATGAAACTGATGTGTTTCAAGAAGCGCTTTTAAGATTGGAGAAAAGATTCAAACCAACTGTTAGTGTGGCTTTGAACCTATTTAAATTTTACACCAGAGTGCAAGTAACTGAAGAAAACTTTGATGATTTTCTCACTGCTTTAAGGGGTCTGTCTTTACAATGTAATTTTGGAGGGATTACTGATGAGATAAGGGATCAAATCATAGTGCCTGTGAAAAGTAGGAAGGTTCAAGAACAATTGTGGGTCATGGGGATCCTAATTTGCAAGATGTGATTTCTACAGCTAAAGCCTTAGAGCAATCAGAGCGATGGATGAAATCTGTACATGCGTTTGAGAAAATCAACAAAGATGATCCTGATGTGGTTGGTGGAGATGGTACTTCTAAAGGTCAGGGAGTCATTAAAAAAAGATTTGATGATTATAATAAGAATTTTTCTGGGAGATTCAACAAGTTTGAAGAGAATAGATCTGTCAGGGAGGATAAGTTTGTATGTTATCGCTGTGGGAGTGCATCTCACATTGCTTCCTCACCTCGTTGTCCTGCCATTGAGAGGACATGTGTGAAATGTGGTAGAAATGGACATTTTGCCAAGGTTTGTCGTGATGTGAGGAGAAATAGTAATTTGGGTAACAGGAATAAAGTGTCGTATCTTGTCACTGGAGCTGGTAGTGATGAGGGAATCATGGGACAGGTTTATGATTCGGAGGATGCTGAGAGAGTTAAAGGTTTTGTTGTTTCTATCTTGAAGGGTTTAGAGGAGAAGACAGGAGAGGAGGATGTCAAAAGTTCTCCTAAATGTGTGGTGAACATTAATGGAGTTGATTTAGAACTTATGGCTGATTCAGGATCGCCATGGACGATTGTTACCACGGACTACTTTCTTCAGAAATTTGGACATGTATGAAATATGGAGTGTTTGATTCCATCTGACATTATTTCTGAGAGCTTTAATGGTAGTGTCATTGACATAGTGGGATATGTTAACACGGACATTCATTTTAAAGGTAGAGAGGCAATGATTAAATTGTATGTGGCACCTAAGGGAGTGAATGTTCTTGGTTGGAAAGACCAATGGAAGCTTGGCATCATTCTTAATCCCAGGAGTCATGAGCCTGTTTTAGTTATTGAAGAAAAAGAGATGGATAGAGGAATTGTGAATGATTTTCCTGAGGTTTTCACGGAACGGTTGGGAAAACTGGAGGACTATTCCCACAAAATCAAACTCAAGTCTAATGCTAAGCCCGTCATACAAAAGTTACGCAATGTTCCTATTAATGTGAGGGATGAATTAAGAAACATGTTGTTGGGTATGGTGAATGAGGGAGTAATTGAAGAGATAGTCTTCAGAATGGGCATCTCTGATAGTTTTGGCACGCAAACCAGACAATTCTCTGAGACTGTGCGGACTTGAGAGTTGTCAATGCCAACATTATTGTGAACTGTCATCCTCTGCCCAACATTAATGAACTGATCTGCATGCTTGATGGAGCTAAAGTATTTTCCGCTCTAGACTTGAAGTCAGCATACCTCCAGATTGAGCTGACTGAAGATTCTCGTCATTTGACTGCGTTCATTACGCAATTTAAACATATGCCTTTTTGGATTAGCGTCTGCGGCGTCTGTTTTCCAAATGTTCATGTTTCATCTTTTCAAGAATATGGAAAAATGTGTCAAATGTTTCCAAGATGATATCTTGATTTTTTCAAAAGATGAAGAGGAACATGAAAAGCATCTTAGGGAAGTGTGTAGTTGTTGGGTCTTTAGTTGGGAGTGGAATCATTACTTGGAACATGGAGTGTTCATGTGGAACCTGCTTCGTGCCCGGTGTTCTTATAGTGGCAGTTGCTGGCTTCCCTGTTGCCCTGCTGGTTGTGTACTACGCTTATTAATAAAGCCACCTTCCTACCTGATCGAGGTGTCCGTCGTTCTTTCATCCTTTCATTGGCGACGATTGGGAATGGACTGTGAGAGCCTCCACCAGCAGGGTGTCCCTCCCGAAGCAGGACTTAGCCTTCGGCATCCAACGGCATCGGCACCTGCTACTGCACTGTGCACTTCTACCTTCCAAGTTGGACTCTTCTTGTTCAGAGTGTCCTCCACATCCGATGTCGCGGTGAGTGGTGCCATTGAGGGAAATATATATTTATTTGGTCGACCGCAGCGTTTTTGTTTTTTACGTCATCAGAGCGCAACGCTGCTGCGTGTCAACACCTTGGCAACTGGAACGCACGCACTACGTACGCACGTCTCCTAGTGTAGACCGCCATCTTTGAAGGGTCTCGCTTTACTGCAGCTTAATGCACTGGTGTGTGTCACAGCCATAGGCACGCCTTCAATGTTACTCGCCTATCTTCATTGCGCTTGTTCAGCAATAGGCACGCTTTTGACAACAGCAATTTTCAGTGATTTGCTTTGCACGCATTTCCACACATTATTGCGGCAATAGGCACGCCTTCTCTAGTGAACACGGCGATAGGCACGCCTTCAATACCATTTGCCTATCCTCATTGTAGTTGTACAGCGATAGGCACGCTTTGGACACCAACGATTTACAGCAATTTGCTTTGCACGTTTTTGCACATACTGTTGCAGCCATATTCACCCATTTCAAGTGAACAGTTAACGTTAATCGTCTGTTTCTTTCCAAACAAAAGGAATTTAGACTTTATTATAGTGTAGTAATTTATGATAATTTAGTACTTATAAAACATTTCGTATTTATCTTACTATCTGCATTTCTCATTTATACATAATGCAGCAATCTTTAAATCCTCCTGCTCCATTTTTAGCATCTCCTGGCTCGCCTTTAGTCGATTGGGAGCAATGGAAAGAGGGTTTTGAGGCTTATCTAGAAGCCATTGAAGGGGAGGTATTTACCCAGAAGAAAAAATATGCTATTTTACGACATTCTCTAGGTACAGAGGGTAGAACATTTTTGAAACATCTTCCAGTTGCACCTGTCATGGGAGAGGGTGATGTCATTGACGAATATGCGTCTGCCATTAAAGTGTTAGATCTACGTTTTAAAAAGAAAAGAAATGTTTTTATGGAACGTCATAAATTTTATAAAAGGCACCAAATGCCTGGGGAAACAATCGAGAATTTCGTTAGAGACTTAAGGGTTTTGGCTGCTACGTGCGAATTTAAGACTTTTGAAGATGAAGTCATTCGTGATCAAGTCGTGGAAAAATCAAGCAGCAAAAAGGTTCAAGAAAAACTCCTTACTGTTGACAATTTGACCTTGGATAAGGCCATTGAATTAGCTAGTAGCATTGAGTCTACTGCAAAATTCATGGAGCTAATGAACATCAGTACTCAAGTTCAATCTGTGCAAGCTCAAGAGAAAACGAGGAAAGTCGGTACTAAGACTGAAGAGAAGAAGAAAACATTTGAATGTTATCGATGTGGCAGCAAGTATCATTTAGGAATTCTCCCTCATGTCCTGCTTTGGATAAGTGGTGTGGCAAATGTAAAAAAAAAGACATTTTATGAAAGTATGTAAAGCTAAATTTACTATGGGGGCGAAAACTTTTAAGTCCGTGAACACGATAGAGGAGACTCTTGAAACACAATATTCTGATTCTGATGAGGAGAGTGTTATATGCATGGCGGGTGATTGTCAAAACTATAATGATGATACCTCAAAAGTAAGTGCAGGTAATGAAGTTGCTTCAGTCTCTGAATCAGTCATCAAAAACCTCATTGTACCATTCTTGTCAATGGTACTGCGATCAACATGATGGCAGATTCAGGTTCCCTTTTCACTTTAATAGGTGTAGAGGAATGGAGGAAACTGAACAGTGTACAATTAAAGAAATCTAAAGTCAAACCTGTAGCATATGGAGGTAAACCCATCGAGGTATTAGGTGAGTTTGAAGCTCATATTGAGTTTAAAGGAAACGTGACCAATAGCACCTTGTATGTGGCTATTGATGGTTCAAACTTACTAGGATGGTTAGATCAGCGCAATTTGTCAATTGTACTTGATCCCAACAGTCAGGAACAAGTTCTCCTACGAAAAGATGTTGCACACGTTATGTCTATTGAAAATTGTGTGTGGACTCAAGCATTTCCTGAAGTGTTTGAGGACAGACTTGGGAAAATTAAAGGTTTTACCCACCAAATTCAGTTGAAAACGGGGGTTAAACCTGTGGTACATAAAGTGAGACATGTCCCTATTTCCATGATTGGTGAACTCAAAAAGGAATTAGAAAAACTGTGTTTGGAAAATATAATTGAGCCTATTGAGAGCTCAGAATGGCTTTCGCCTGTTGTTTTAGCCAGGAAGCCCAATGGGTCTCTAAGAATGTGTATTGATTTAAGAGACTTGAACGAAAGAATTTGGGTAGATAGGCATCCCTTGCCTAATATCACTGAGATGCTTTCAATGGTCAAAGATGCAAAAGTATTTTCTACCCTGGATATGTCTTCGGCATATCATCAAATTTCTTTACATAAGGATTCACGTCACTTGACATCATTCGTTACACCTTGTGGAGCTTACAGGTTTAAGCGCATGCCATTTGGCTTGTCCTCAGCCTCGGCCGTGTTTCAACGAGTCATTGAGACTATGTTCCAGGGTGTAGAGAATGTCAGATGTTTTCAAGATGACATCTTAGTGTATGGTGCAAATGAAAGAGCGCATGATGAAACTTTAGCACATGTATTAAATATCCTCAAGGAAAAAGGAGCTACTCTCAAATCTTCCAAATGCAAGTTTGGTGTGTCCAGCGTAGAATATTTAGGGCACAAATTATCAGCCAGGGGTGTTGAACCCAAGGAATCCTTAGTCAAAGCCATCGAAAAATTTTCCAGCTCCTAAAAGTAAAGAACAATTAAGATCTTTTTTTGGCATGTTGGAATTTTATGCTCGCTTTGTACCCTTGTGTGCTGAAAGAACTAAGGGCTTAAGGTTGCTTCTCAAAAATAATGTCAGATTTGAATGGTCTGATGATGTGGACAAAGAGTTTGAAGACATGAAGTGGGCTGTTGCAGATGCCATTCCCCTCAAGACGTTTGATACACGTGATCCTTGTGTGGTTGTTACCGACGCTAGTCAACACGGTTTGGGGGCTGTACTCATGCAAACCAGGAATGGTAAGGATGATATTGTAGCTTTCGCGTCACGTGCTTTGCGTGGGGCCGAAAGCACCTACTCTGTCATCGAACGAGAGGCGTTGGCATGTTGGTGGGGTATTGACTATTTTATACAGTACTTGTGGGGTACGGAGTTCACTCTGCGTATGGATCATAAGCTATTACTCAATCTGTTCACCACGAAAGGGGCTGGTAAAGCCACCCCAAGGATCGCAAAATGGTATTATCGTATGCAAGATTTTCAGTTCAAGCTAGAGTATGTTGCAGGTGTGAAAAATATTTTTGCAGACTGTTTATCTCGTTTGCCTGTAGCGACTGATGGAACGGTCGCTCAGGAGGATGACTGGAAGATTGTAGCGTGTACCATGGCTGATGATAAGGAGTGCTGCATTGAAGAAGATGAATGGAGAGAGGCTGTCAAACAAGACAACGTGTTTCTGGAGTTAATATCGTGTCTGGATGTAGGATGGCCGAAAGGGAATGTGAGAGATGCTTGCAAAGCATATAAATTTTTTTTTGAGGAGTTGAGTGTATCCGATGGCATTGTGAGAAAGGTGAATGTGTTATTGGTTCCCCAAGTTATTCGTAGTAAAATTTTAAAGTTAGCCTATGAGGGGCATGTGGGTATGAGGGCCATGAAAAGGAGGATCAGGGATACATTTTGGTGGCCTGCCTTAGACAGGGATGTGGAGCATTGGGTGAGAGAATGTGTAGCTTGTGCTCTAAGTGACAAGTCTCAAGTTACTGTTTCCAGTCCTGTTGAGGCTGTTCCCGTTCCTGAGAAGCCATGGGTCAAGCTGGGTATGGATATCATTGGGCCTATGAATATGTTGAGCGAAGGGCAGAGATATGGTATTGTCCTTTTGGATTATTGTTCTCGTTTGCCTGAGGTAAAGTTTGTAAGAAATGCCAATACTGCAGAAGTGATCAAATTTTTACATGAGTTATTCATGCATGAAGGAGCTGCCATGGAGGTTATCACTGACAATGGGGTTCAGTTTAAATCTGATGATTTTGCCAAATTTATGAAGAAGTGGGGAGTGGTACATGTTACCACCTCGCTTTATCATCCCAGGAGTAACGGCCTGGTGGAAAGGTGTAATCGTGTGATCAAGGAAAACATACAATTATCCTTTGCCAGTAGTTTGGAAGGGTGTAAAGAATTGGAGGATCTCATCTGGGCTTTGCGCACTACTCCATGTGCTTCCACTGGTTTGTCTCCTTTTGTTGTATTGAAGGGGAGAGCAGCTGCTAACAGGTTGGTGCGTCCCTGGATGTGTGATACCATGGATTTGAGTAACAAGTTGTCTGATGTAACCAATAAAAGAATGTGTGCACAAAGTAAGTATATCTCTAAAGAGTGTAGTAGACTTTTGCAAGTTAAAATCGGTGATTTGGTGCGTGTGAATCTACCGGGGATCATTGCCAAAGGTCATTCAAAATTCTCAGGACCCAAAAGAGTTGTGTGCGTGAAAAGATGTGTGGTTCTATTGGATGATGGCAAATGGTGGAATAAGGAAAAGTTAGCTGTACAAAAGAAGCTTGATGGCAGTAGTAATGATCTTGGGACACGGGAATCCTCATCTTCTAAACAGGCGCCTGTTAGGTCCTGCAGGGTAAAGACACGACCGCAATGGTTACATGATTATGTGTCTTAGTGGTCTGGTTACGTGATTGTGTTTTAGTTGTACTCGTATTCACACAGATTTTGTTATTTATGTTCTCTTTACAAAACTTTGTATTCTAGTTGTCTTTCTTATTACATTTTGTTGGTGTAAAAGAAAAAGGGGGAAGATGTGTTGGGTTTTTAGTTACGAGTGGAATCATTACTTGGAACATGGAGTGTTCATGTGGAACCTGCTTCGTGCCCGGTGTTCTTATAGTGGCAGTTGCTGGCTTCCCTGTTGCCCTGCTGGTTGTGTACTACGCTTATTAATAAAGCCACCTTCCTACCTGATCGAGGTGTCCGTCGTTCCTTCATCCTTTCAGCAGTGTTTTGAGGAAAAGTGGTTTAACACTAAAAGGTAAATCTTTTGAGTACCTGGGTCACACGGTATCCAAGGACGGTGTCATTCCCAAGAAATCCCTTGTTGATGCCATTCTTAAAGCTCCTGATAATAGGGAGAAATTGTTGTCTTTTGCAGGACTTTGTGAGTATTATAGCAAGTTCATTGTGAACTTTGCTTCCAAAATGGAACCTCTCAAGGAACTCACGAGGAAACATTTAGAATATTTATGGACTGACAGACAAAAATCTGCTTTTGAGGAAATTAAGAAAGAGATTGCCCATGCTCCTACTCTTAAACCTTTTAGAATGGGTGCACAATGTATTGTGACTGTGGACGCAAGTATGTATGGGATTGGTGGCGTATTATCACAAAGATGTGGTAGGGAACAGTGGAATATTACCTTTGCTTCGCGCACCTTGTCGGATGCGGAAAGAAGATATGCTGTTATAGAGAAAGAGTTGTTGGCATGTGTCTGGGCCATTGAACATTTCCGTAATTCCATCTGGGGGTCATGCTTTATTCTCAAAACTGACCACAAGCCCCTTGTAGGGATTCTTTCACCGGGTGGGGATTGGAATGCCACTGCTCGGATTGCGAGACTTGTCTCGAAACTTCAAGAGTATTGTTTTGATGTGGAGTATGTACCAGGACGCAGCAATGTAATGGCTGACTGTTTGTCACGTCTGCCCTTATCTGACATAGCAAATCATTTAACTGGTATTGAGGAGGACCTTGTATTTGCTGTGTCTGATTATGTTTCTGATGAGTTTAAGGGGTTACAGAAAGACAAGTGGATGAAAGCTGATATAGATGATCAGCTTCTGTGTCAGATTAAAAAGTTTGTAGAATTGGGATGGCCTGAAAGGAGGAAAGTGCTCGAGGAACTTGTTCCGTTCCTTAGAATAGCTGAGGAATTGGTTGTAGAAAATGGACTCGTTTTTAAAAGTGGAAAGTGTATTCCTCCAAAAGGTATGCAGAGTGATATTTTGAAATTGGCTCATGAAGGACATCCAGGTATGTCCTCAATGAAGAGGCTCATACGCACCATGTTTTGGTGGCCTGGTTTGGACAGGATGGCAGAAAAAGTGGTGAGGGAATGTCCTGTGTGTGTCAATAGTGAAAAAATGCTGAAACCTGTTCCAGCTCCACTTCAACCTATACCTTGGCCTACCACTCCTTGGCAGAAGGTGGGATTTTATATTTCTGGACCTTTTCAGGCACTTCCGTCTGATTGTCGTTTTGCTTTGGTGCTAGTTGATTACCATTTGAAATGGCCGGAGGTGAAATTGGTGCCTCATGCCACTTCTAGTGCCATTATTGAATTTTTCAAAGAGGTTTTTGCCAAAGAAGGTTATCCTGAAATGGTTATATCTGATAATGGTACCCAACTTATCTCCAAAGAAATGCAATTTTTTTTCTCTTTTAGCAATATTAAACATGCAGCCACTGCTCTGTACGAACCACAAGGTAATGGACAAGTTGAAAGGTGTAATAGAGTCCTTAAGGAGTGTATTGTTTGGGCATGTGGTTTTGGTTGTTTGTGGAAGGACAAATTGAGAGAAAAACTGTGGTGGTATCGTATTACACCTCAAACCACTACTGAGGTCAGTCCTTTTAGATTGTTGAGAGGTAGACCACCCATATCCAAGTTGTGTCCTTGGTGGTTCAGGAAGGAACAGGCCAAATTTCAAAGTGAGGTGAATGTTCAAGAGATTAAGGACAGAGTTCACTTGAAGCAAGATAAAATCAAGAGGTCGTATGATCAAAAATGGAAAACCAAGTGTCATTCATTTGTAGTGGGTGATTGGGTGAGAGTGAAGAAACCAGGGCTGTTTTCAAAGAATGTGCATAAGTTTGGTAAGGCTATGAGGATCATCAAAGTCTATGGTAAGAGTGTTGTGACCCAAGATGGAAAAGTCTGTAATGTGAGACGTGTGGCTAGATCGAATCCTGATTCTAATGAAAAGTTTGATGATGTTTTTTTTTTTTTAAAGTGGACTTGGGAGAACAGATCTGCTCTGATTTGCATAGTGCTGAATTGGCACGAAGTGACTCTTTTATGGATACAAATGCATCTGATGGGGAGACCTTTTGTGATTCTCTTGCTAAAGATTCTGTAGCGTCCAGAGTTAAGCAAGGAATACGTATAAGACGTTTTCCCTACTAGATTCGCTGATTTTGTGTGATCTTCATTTTCCTTTTTGTCTCCTATTTTTTTCTCTCTTTCCTGCATTACACTTTTCTCTTGTATTTAGTTTTTTTGCTTTTCTATTGTGATCTTGTATAGGGAAAAGGTGTGTTAGATCTACACCTTTCTTGTTATCTTTGCCTATGTCATCATATGATGTAATATAGTTATGACATGGAATGTGGGAGGCTGTGGTGGATTCCTATCTTGGCAGTTGGAGCTGTATTAGGGTACTGTGCTGCAATGAAATAAACCTTCTCCCAAGATTTACACTTTGCATTATTTCTGGATTTAACAACAACATAAACACAACATGGCATGACATCATATAAAATAATGTAAGATAACACTACAACATGGCTTGGCATGGGTTAAACCTCCCATTCAGGGTAGGGTATGGGTGGGTACTTAGTAATTACATCTTAAATTCCCTTTAGAAGGGGGGACTCTGCTGAATGCATTGTATAAGAAGCACACACCCTGGCAGATAAACTGTGGTTGTGTTTGACGTGTACAATGCTACTAATGATGCAGTGAATCATGAATAGAGAGTTGAAGGCGGATATTGTGATTAAAAGCGTCTGATGGTGCCATGTGGTTTTGAAGATTCCTGGGTCCGGTCGCCCTACGCCACATGCCAGTGAGGGTGCATTGTTTTTTCTGTGCCACCCATGTTTTTGTGTAGTCTGGCAACACTGAACAATGAGAAACAATATTTCGGCACTGGGACCAGATTAGCAGTTCTAGGATTTTTTTTTGATTCCGCAGTGGGCTCTGACTGCCAAAGCTGGGCAGGTCACAGGGGACACGCTCCACAGAATGTCCTTCCTGGCTTTGCACGGACAGTGTGACAGTGCCTGGGTGACAATGGTGAGTTCACTTCCCCCTTTGCTGGGCACACACTGTCTTAGCTTCATGTCTGTGATGGGGGGTCACAGGGGCTGGTGGGTGTAAAAGCTACCCTTGAATGCACAGGATACAGACCGGTTGTGGGTCCATCTCGGTGTCTCCGAGGCTGGGTAGTTTTACCACGGTCCCTGAGCACTGTGTACCAATCGAGAAGCTTACTTCGGCGCCGGGACCAGGCTGACTGTTTTAGGTAAGAAAGTCACGGGCATCTGCTAGAAATGATAATTGTCACAGTCTTTAAATGTCCACTCTATGGTCACTGACCGTGCTAGCTATGCAGCGAAAAGTAGATACTAAAAGGTGTCAACATAATCGAATCGAGTGCGCTTCTGTCGGTGTTTCTGCTTCAAAGCACTTTATTCCTGAGCCACATAATGAGCCTTTCAATAGCGTTGTATCTGCTGAGTTCTCTGGGAAAATTGGAAGAATGATGTAAACCAGAAATTTAGCACTCGCCTCTGGAAGGAGATGGCGATAACCATGCTTCCCGGCTTGTCAAAACCGTGTGATGGTAACACAGGGAATACACAAACATTCGCCTGTAGAACAGGGCCTGGATGTTCCCCCTCTTTGATATAACGATATGGATGGTCATATCACTGCGGTTGTTTTGTGGACTCAGCAAACATGAAACGGGCATCTGTGAAGTGATGGCCGACCGGGAGGAACGTGACATTTGTGATGGCCGACCCAATAGAACAATGCGTGAAATCGCCTGGGAGGAAACCAACACCCAAAGTTGGGACAATTACATTGCAGGCACCAATAAAAAGGCTGCATTTCCGAATGCCACAACATATAACAAACGGCAATCAAGGGCATGCCAAGAGCCCACAGAGAAGATATAACAGTCTTGCAGACAGCGCAAGCACTGTGCGCTCGACCTAAAAATGCCTACAGCAGCAGAAAAAAAAGTCTGCTTTTGGAATGTAATAAGTGTATGAGATAACTGAATGTGACAAAGTGTGATGGCTAACACTTTTCAGATCTAGAAATAGCCTTTCATCCATTGCAATGGAACTACTTCCTAGGAAGGGAAATGATGTGCCACAGTCAAAAGTATGAGGTGAGGGATGTACGCAGCTCTGGGCTGATACAAGACATGAGTGACAGTCTCAGAGCAATGTGTGAAGGAGATTGAACTAAATAAGCCAATGGCTGAAGGGCCTGAACCAAACCCCACTCTAAGTTGGAAACAATAGGTCCCAAGACTGCTGCGCTGCCAAGTCAACAAAAAGGATTTTTAACAACTTAGTAAAGGGTCCAAGAATCCCCCTGAACAGATTGTTTAGTACCTTACAACAACACACCACTTAACCAAAGCACACTATATTTCAGAAATCTAAGACACCAACATTATGTATGGGGTCTTCCACACAATGAGATCGGCGCAGTATTCGTAAAAGTGATATCACTACAAAAACAATGCACAACATATATATCAATAAGAGCCATTATGTTTAAAGTTAGTCAAAAGGGGGCAATTTGTCAACTCCTTATTTTGACACGTAACAGTCAAGCCACATCAAGCTCATAATTTATTTCATTGTCTAGGTTTGACCCATATATGCTGTGTAACAGGGTCTTCCTCAGTACAACAAGGATGGATACACCCATTAAAACCACTTAATGGTGAGCAGAGGTACTAGTATAAGTCCTTTGTAATGGTGAGTATGTAGAACAGGAGCCATCCGCTGTATCGCCATCAATCACAAGCTTGAGTGCAGTTTATCTTTGAGATCTATTGACCCGGGTATCAGTACATCAGATGGGTCGAACCGTCAACAATAAAACAAATTAAGAGCTTGATGTGGATTGACTGTTACAGGGCAAAATAAAGAGTTGACAAATTGCTCATGTTTGACTAACTTTGAACATAATAGCTCACAGGCTCTTATTAATATATATGTTGATAATTTATGTAGTTTTGTTGGGAGTTCACTTATACAAGCACTGCACCGATCTTAGCGCCTGGAACACCCATATATAATGTTGTTGTTCTACAATTCTTAAATATAGTGTGTTTTGGTGTGCTGTTTTAAGTCACTACACAATCTATGAAGGGGGATCCTATGACCCCCTTACTAAATAATTTGTTGTTAAAAATTCTTTTTGGTACCTTCCCGGCAGAATCATTCTGGAGTTGTATGCAAGAGACCCAGCTTCTGAGGGTTACCGTTTCCACCTCGTGTACATTTAAACTGTTCTGCCAAGTCCGACCTAAAAAAACAAACATGAAGTGAACAAAAGGCCTCAAGTTCTTTTACCTCAGCAGAATCTTGAGTGAAGTAACTGCGCAAATATACTAGGCTACAGAAGCTGCATCCCTTCTCGGAATTAATTACCAAAGGACCGAGTCATCCCCACGAGAGGCTGCACGTGTAATTAGCTAAGTATTAGTTAGCTAGCATGTTTCAATTATTGGCCAGATCGTGGTGAACCATTTAAACAGTTTCTACCTAAAACTACGAGTTTGCCAGAAGCAGGGGTGGCCTTGGCCATTATCCATACAGCTCAGCTGAAACTGGAGACTCAACTAGCCTTCTATGTTCTCTGACAACATAACAAAAGGAAGATTTGAATGTAAAGTGGATTACAAAGTAACCATTTATGTTCTCATGTATCAAATTCAGTTTGTAAATAACACACCTCACCGGTAAGTAGACAAAAGTGGGTATACAAGATCAGAGGTTGTATGACAAGAGCACAGGCTGATGTTAAGCACCCTTATTTCTAGACACTAGATAACTAAGCACTCATTTGACGAGGCATTCCAGAACTCTGCTTCTTTTGTTGCGACTCTCCACACATTTTAATCATGTATTCATTAGAAATAAATGCGTACAAAGAGGAAAAAAATAAATCGGTAACTTGTAAAGATATTATCTAACGTAGTGGTACACGGGAAGAGGTTGCTTCTTATATGCAGTATGCTTCCATGGGATGTCGGTCGCAAGAAATCGACAGCAAGTAAATTAGGACTTCATCTGTAGTGCATCCAAACAGCTCGCCATTAAGTGGCACAGACTTCTTTTAATCAGTCTGTCGCGGTAGACTGGTTGGGTAGGTACCAATTGGTCCAGTCTATTAATTTTCCAGCATATACGTGTTCCTCCCAACAATCTGTGACAGTACATTCATGACATTTTTTTCCCTGAGTTTTATATAGCGCGAACTTGACCTGAAGGTATCAGAGCGCTTTACATGAGCTCCTTGTTCCGTACATTATCTGTTTACACTGTATTTTGGTTAGAATGCAACCTACCCTGACTGCAATTTTAAACGTGTTTTCCTTGTAACGCATCTGCTAAGAAAGCGGTCTCCGACCTGCATTTTATGCATTTCTTTAAATCAGCCAGACACCAAAGAAGGTTACTAACATATTGCTTTTAACGGGAGCTTATCACTACTTCATACATCTTATTCAGTTTAATCCAAATAAGCCTGTTTTACTGCGCCCACTGCTACTGAACCAAAAAACACAATACTCCGCCAACGACCTTCTGCCACGTTCCTAGACTGAAAAGCAAACACGGTGCATGCTCTTTTCTAAAGCTACAACACAAAACGTGATGTGCAGGAAGGCATGAACAAAGCCCACCCTACATTTATCACTCATTAAATACCAGTCTAAGAGGGTACATCACTGGGGGTTCAAATATCGAACCAGCATTTTTACAATTACACAGCATCCTAAAAATGAACGTAGCCTTTCACTCCCCTGAATGAAAAGAAAACACCCAGCTTAAACCAGGCTCTCACTTTTGAAAAGCAGAGCTTTGAGTGCGCGGAAATGCAAGCATCAGATGTGTCTAAGAAGCCGGCTGTCTAGCGTGAAGGGAACGCATCTCTTCCTCAAACAAATTACCGCTGACCGGGAGGCACAGCCGACCGCAAGAGACATCGAGGTCACCAGCGTCTGAAGTGCGAAGGGCTAATAGGTCGGCATCGTTTTGATAAAGGTTGGTGTATTGCGCTGACTTCAACGAAAGAAGAGCGCGGAGATAGGCCGTTTCGAAAACAACAAGCATTTGTAATGCAGTAGGACTCGCATTTACGCGAGACCTATTGCATTGCATCACGGACAACAGGAGGGGGGGAAACACGGACAAAGGGAGTGCAGGCGGGGGAGGGGGGAGAAGAGGGCGAGAAGGCACGGACAAAGTAGTGATCACAGTCTACATAACATGTACTGTACCGTGTAACACTCGAAGTAAAGGGGCCAGTAGCCATGGGAGGGTACAAATGACGACATGGCCATAATAAGGAGGGACTAACAAGCCTCATAATCAATCAGAAGGCAGCATTTACGAAAGACAATGACACGAGCCAATTAAAAACATGGGCGGAGAGGGGGCGGAGCTTCCACGGCATACTCCATTACTGCATGCCTCGCAGAGCGAGCAGCGCCTGCGCGCTGCCGCTATAGGCTCGACCTAAAAATGAAGGTCCCAGCAAAGACCAGGGCCTGGCTTTGTCGAAGATATTCCTCCATTTCAGTGCACGTGCCAGGCACTTTCGCTTTTGGTGTGTTGGTGCAGTCACTGCGTATGGGCCAGCACGTGACTTCACATCCAGAGCAGAAGCCCTGCACTTGCTGTAGTAAAGGATTGCACACTGACAGAAAAAGCACATATTGTGATGTGGGTCAGCTCCCACTCGGTGTATGTCGATTCTGTGACGTCATGCACAAAAGGTGTATGGAGCAAGCACGCTTCTGACAATTGAAGGTGTAGTACGATGACCAAGGTCTGTATTTAAAGTGAGTTGTATGTTGCTGGACAGTGGGGTGTGTGAGGCAGAGAGAAAGGAGATGGGGAGAGAAGACTTTTCCTAGTCCATCTTGCCCATCAACCAAACACAAACCGCTTATTGACTGTTTTTAGCAGAAGGAAAATGGCCAGAGTGCACACCCGCTCAGGAGATTGGGCATAGCCGAGTATGACAGACAATCACATGCCTGCTGCTAGGAAAACAAGCTTTAAATGTACCGTTTTAGAAGTGGTTTCCGATTCTGCCTACTAGATGACCACTGGAGAGCCTTCAGAGTAAAGGAGGCACCAAAAATGTAACTTTACCACGCTCACTCCATCTGTTGTATGCCTCCTTCCATTTAGCTCTTATATTTTTACTATTTATGTATTGTACAGTACTGCATGTCACCTTTCCCTTATTTCATAGCACTACTAGATGTAACGGAGTAGCAATAATCCAGTTCTTAAAGTGGCGCCCAGGCCATTATTCTTCATTGCAGTTCCCACGTGCAGAAGGTCGAGTTGAAAGCAAGCCAGAACATGTCAGTTTTCAGGCCCTTCTCAAATACATACACTTTCTCACTGTCCGCAGATTTAGGCTGCTAGCGTATGGTCCTGAGTTCCCAGGATCCTGCTTCCATGTTAAATCCAGTTGAATGCTCTTTAAATAACTGTGCAGGTGCAGAGTGCAGGACACTGTGTGTGGGTTGTTAGTCTTTGTAGATATCTAGATCATTTGCCCCAGTAAGCCTTCTGGATTATGTAGAGTACTTTAAACCTCATCCTGTAGTTTGGTTTGATGAAGCAAGAGTTGCAGGTTGATTCTTAGCTTGGAGGATGAGGGGAAGCGCTGTTCCAAAATGACTTCAAAGTTCCATACTTTCAACGCAGTTGAATGTGGTAAGGTTAGGGTGGGAGGTCAGTCGAAGTCTGGAGCCTTGAGATCTGCTCCACCCAAAACCCAGATGCCTCTTACTTTTGTTCAGACAAAAGAAGCTCTCCTGCATCCAGCGAAAACGTGGACCAGGCACACGGAGATTTCAACCTGGTTCACAGCCATGTTTTCCAGCTGGAAATGGATTTGAGTATTGTCGGCAAACATTTGGAGAGTCATCTGATACTGCTGTAGGCGCTGAGCCAGGAAGACGCAAGTAAATGTTAAAGAGTAAGCAGGACAGTGATGAACCATATGGACCTCTGCAGGATACTGAGTGAATTTCATGGGGACCCTATTGGAACCTCTGGCTCTGGTTGCGGATGGAGGATCTAATTCAGTACAGAGCTAGTCCGGACACTTTAGCCTGTCCAGCACTCTGCCTTGGGACCTGCCGGCTTACCAATTGAGAAGACTGTAGTTAGTGCAGAATGCCTCAGCCCAGCTTTTATTGAAGCAAGTGTTCACATGGAACACATTTTGAAAAACAATCTAATTTTGTCACAAATTCTTATTCTGTGTTGGTTTAGTCAGGGAAGGAAAAAGAAATAAAAAGGCAAGATATATCTGCCACGAAGTAATTTTAACAACACTAATCTAGATATTTTTCAAATGAAGGTAAGTAGCCCACTGGATGTATTACACTATACTCAATTCAGCCGAAC
Source organism: Calotriton arnoldi (assembly GCA_963921515.1). NCBI lineage: Eukaryota > Metazoa > Chordata > Amphibia > Caudata > Salamandridae > Calotriton > Calotriton arnoldi. Next base: position 76,076 of record CAWUFW010006383.1, on the reverse strand, counting down.
TGAGTGATCTATTTATTAATTAATGCATTCAATTAATATTACACATTCTAATTATGACGCAAATTAATTCAGTGAGTGGTGTTTTTTTTTTTGATAAACAATTTTATTGATTTTTTTAAGAGCAGGTAAACAAATAGCAGTATGACACCTTTGACCAACGGTCCATGACGCTTCATAATACATTTGTATTGATTGGATATAAGTGAGCGCGTCAGTCCTCAACCACAGCGCATAAACCGTACATTTGTGTACATAGATAGATTACAATTCTAATCAGTGTAACTGGTGCGTCCATTTGCCCCAGACCTTTTTATGTTTATTTGGACATCCCCGGGCCTCAAATAGGGGTCTTTCCTGTGTGGCACACCAATCTACGCCCTGGCGCCATTTGATTATACTTGGGGATTTACGCTGCGCCCATGTCGCAGCAATGTTGCGTTTGGCTACCGTGATGGCTGTCCCCAGGAATAGTTTGTCGGTTCGGGATCTGTCTAGGCTGTCCATTACTCCCAGGATGAGTCGTAGGGGATCGTGAGGAACCTGCCAGCCCAGGGTGAGTGGTGTTTTTTGAGAGAAGAGTGACATATGAACCACCAGGGAAGGGACCATAACAAACATATAATTTTGAACGTGGCATTACAGTGACTTAAAATTAGGAAAGAATTATTGGTATGTACAAGGATGCTGAGTATTTTATTTTTAATTCCACAGAAGATCAACCAGACTGTTCTCTGGTGCTTTCTTTATTAGACTATCCGTAGGTGTTGTCAACGACATTTTGACCCTACTTGAAATGTGAGGGTCTCTTTAGGACATGAATACCCTGGGAACTATAAAGTGCGCCATATTAGAGCTATCTTAAAAGATTAGTATCTTTTGAATTGATGAAAAAGAATGAGGGCTACTGTGGTTAATTGGCTGTGCTTACCTAAGTGGGAGCTGTGTTTCTGTAAATGTGCACAGAGCAAGTTCTGTTACATCTACAGAGTTATGTGTAGATAATCCTCCTTTGTGACAAAGTCTGGATAATGCCTGAGGGGAGGAGGTCAGAATTATCGTAAGGTTAATTACTTACAGTGGACTGTTATTGTATTGTGCAGGGTGACTTCCTTGTAACAAACTCACTGTACATTTAATGTCTTCCCAACGTGAGCCGTTATCTAATTTCTGGTCACGTGAGTGCAGTATTTTCTTTAGACCTGTTATGAGGATTCAAGCTTGATCTTAATATTCCCCTCGAATTTCTTTGTTGTGGGTACACATTGTGGTGGCCTGACCCTAAAATGGGACATGCCGAAGTGTTGCAAAGTCCTGGCTTCTGCTCAAGCCTGCTTTCCCCTGGCTCATAGAGTGCTAGCTTCTGTTTTGCCTCTCCCTTCTTGCAGCAGCTTGATTTTGATTTTGGGTCAGCAGTCCTCGTTTTTGCTCTATCCTGCTGTGAGGAAATGGGGTGTATTATATGGTGTGGTCAAGGCCGGATTGGGAACCCAAAGCAGCCCTGGCAAATTTTGTCAGACACAGAAGAGAGTGCCAGCAGGGCAGAGAAAGCTACGGCTGTAAAGTAGCCCCTCATGCAGTTTAATACAATGGAGGCAGGATATAATTAAGATGCGAAAAACATTGAGAGAGAAATACCCCTCTGGGCGGAGCCAGGATGTGATTGACAAAGTCTCAAGCCAGTGGCTGAACAAGGTGGGTCAGAGAAAGCCAAGGGTTAAAAGGGGCGGACACTCTATATAAATAGCATTAACTAAATTCTATTATCTTAGGAAAATGGTATAGAAAATATCGTTCAAAAAAAGTCTTTAGTGGGACAAACTGTCACTTGCCTATGCCCTGGGACCGAGACAGTGTAAGCAGAGAATGGGTATACTAAAGTATTTCAAAACAGTTTTAATGAAGAGCAGAGTTCTTTGAAGCAGAAACCAGCAGCGAGAGGAGCCCAAACATTATTGACGTACAGAAGTACACATTCTCTTGCACAGAATAGCACAGGCACAGAGTATGCATCAGCAGTGCAAGCATCCCTCGTGTGCCTGCAACGGTACCGAACCAGAAGCAGTGCAAGCTTTATTTAATATCGGTGGGGTTGCACGTGTGTGACTGTGTATGTGTGTGTGAGAGAGAGAGAGCTTTATGGGCTGGTGATGCTTTGTATGTGACTGTTATTTGTAAGTTATGGTATGTGTTGGTGAGACGGTACATGTCCTCCCATGTTTGTGTAGTCGTTTGATGTGTGTAATGGTAAGTGTGTTAACATGATGGTGCACAGGGGTACCTGATGACGGGTGATCCTATCAATGCATATGTTGGCGGGATGGCGTTTGGCGCTGTGCTCGTGTGACGTGTATGTTTGAAAGACAGAGAGATGTATGTAAGATGTGTGTGTATCTGGATGTGAAAGTGTGACTTGGTGCCAAATAGCAGTACTGGAGAGGCCGGTACAATTCCAGAGGATGTTCCCGCTCAATATAAACATATATTCTGGACAAATATATGCTACAAAGACAGGAGCCCCTTCAAATTTTAAAATAAATCGTGCAAAAGAATGAGCTGAATATTTCCAAGAACCCTTTTATGTGAAGCAAAGCATTTATAACGCCAATTTATAAAAAATTTAGGAGCAAATCCGTGCACCAAGGATTGGAACAATGTAACCATTAGTTGTTTGTTTACTGAACGCAAGGGAACTTTTTAATTATGTTGCTGTCCACCAACACATTTTAAACGTTATAAAAGCAATTTGACACCTGGGTTATGTAGTGCTTGCTGGCTCAGTTATGTTGCCTTGCAGCTCAAAAAATAAATCTGTTAAGACTCAATTCAATGGTGACAACAGGGCTTTAAGTGGGCCGTGTCTCACCGGTGCTGAGTACCGGCAGTTTTTTAAAGGGGGCCTCGAAACGTGTCCCTATCGGGCTCTGTTTTGTGCCCTGCCACAGGCGGTCCGTTTTTTTCCGGACTGCAGTGAGTGCAGGCACATCGATGTGCGCGCGCTCACACTGCTCGCTTCTCACTAGTGGAGAAGTTACGGTATGAGGACATGCCAGGTGAGCGTTGTAGGGGGAAGGGAAATCCTTTAGTCATAGTCATAGGATTTTGTTGAGCGCACATATCACCCGAGGGTCTCATAGCGCTTGCCTAAACCCTAACAACGTGAAGGAAAGAGAGACGGAAGAGTGCCAGTAAGGCAGAAGAAAAGATTAGAACAGCCAGGTTTTTAGATTTTTGCGAAATTGTCTGCGATTTGTCTCCAAACGGAACTGTAATGGAAGTGAGGTCCACAGGGAGGGGGCAAGATATGAGAAAGATCTGCCGCCATTCCTGGCGGTACGAATTTTAAACGGAGTGAGCAGATATTTGGTTGAGGACCTAAGAGTTCTGGTAGGTTGATACCAGATGAGTTTTTTGACAATATAACACCGTCCGTTCCCATAGATGGTCTTATGGACCAGGCAAATGATCTTAGAATGGATGCGTTTCCTAATAGGCAGCCAATGGAGAGCTCTCAGACTTGGTGCCGACGGAGACCGTGAGGGTAGATTTAATACAAGCCTGGCGGCTGTGTTTTGTAGCACCTGAAGTTTGGTAAGCAGCTCTGCATTGATAGAAGCCATCAGGGCATTTCCATAATCAAGCCGACTGACGACGGCATCCTAGATGCAACTGGGATCCATTGGAAGATCTTACGGAGACTACGCATCAGTCCATAGCAAACGCCCGTCAAATGATTAACATGGTCTACCATGGACAGGTCGTTATCAATCAACACCCCTAAGTTACGAACTACCGATTTGGGAGATGGACAAGGGCTGAGGTTGGGGGGCCACCAATCATTAGACCACAGAGTTTGGGCTTTCCCAAAGAGAAGGATCTCCGTTTTACTGGCTTTAGGCTGCAAATGATTGGTTTGCATCCAGATGTTGATGTCAATCATGCAATTCATGAATCGGAGTTTGGTATCAGTTGGATCAGGGCCAAGAGTAATCAGTATTTGCGTGTCGTCTGCATATGACAAGGTGTCAAAACCATGCGATCTAATCACTCTAGCTAGGGGTGCCACGTATAGATTGAAAAGCGTGGGGCTCAGATTGGAACCCTGGGGAACTCCCTTGTCTATCACTTGACTGCGAGAGACAAAGGAACCCATATGTATCCTTGAGGACCGATCAGCCAGGTAGCTACTAAGCCAGTTCTAGGCCATACCCCTGACTCCCATCTCCCACAGGCGATTCACAAGTGTCTCGTGGGAGATGGTGTTGAAGGCAGCCGATAGATCGAGTAGGACCACCATGGCTGACTGGCCGGAGTCCAAGGAAAGTCTGATATTGTCAACTACCTCTATCAATGTTGTTTCCGTGCTGTGAGCCGCCCGAAACCCAGATTGAGAAGGGTCAAACAGTTTATTAGTTTCTAGGAAAGTTGAGAGTTGTCTATTAATTAGTGACTCCAAGACTTTCCCGAAAAAAGGAAGGAGGGAGATGGGCGATAGCTATTCGGTTCTTTGGGGTCCAAAGTGGGCTTTTTTTAAAATAGGCTTGACCATAGCCGCTTTCCATTTTATGGGAACCATTGAATGACATAAGGATAAATTGAAGAGATCAGTAAGGCCTGTAAGAAGAGCTGGTCCAATAATGGACAGAATGTGAGGTGAGACTGGGTCGGCAGGGGAACCTAATTTGATCTTAGAGAGGGCAGTACTTACATCCTCTTGAGTAAATTAAGTGAATTTCGTTAAAAATATTGAGGAGGATGTGTGATCACAATCGGACCAACGGTGCAAATTTTCGCATTGCTGGTTTGGAAAAAGGCTGTAGATGGTATTGATTTTTTCCTCAAAGAAAGTAGACAGAGTGTCCACCCAATCCTGTGAGGCAGGGTGTTCAAACTGACAGGATATGGGACTGGTAAATTCATTTAATATTTTATAAAGTTCCTTGTGAGAGTTGGAGGCCTTATTTATTCTGTCGCCTATGTAAGCTTTTTTTGCTCTTAAGATATAAACAAGATAACGCCTCTGAATAAGTTTATAGGCTTGATTTCCTCTGTACTTTTAGAGCTTCTCCATTTACGTTCAGCTTTCCTACTTGCTAGCTTATCGGTTTTTAAGGCAGCAGTAAACCAAGGTGACATTTTAAGATTGCGTTTGACTTTAGTCAATTGGGCAATAATGTCCAGGGCATAGGAAATTGCCTTTTCAAAGGTTTCGACTGCGGAATAGGTTTCGACTGCGGAATTTAAATTGTGTGTGTTAGGAGCGGAGTGCTGAAATTGTGAGAGAACGTGGCTAGGCTGACTTTCTTCCAGGGCCTGCTCCACATCTGTTCTTTGCAAGGATTGCTATGAGTGGGAGCGAACTGTAAAGAGAACTTTAATAAATGATGATCTGACCAAAGGACTGGGATAGGGGGTCCACTTTTATTAGAGGGGTATTGGTAAACAGAAGGTCAAGGGTATGACCGGCTGAATGGGTGGGTCCCGCTACCAATTGGTGGAGACCCAAAGTACTTAGGCTAGAGATCAGTTGGCTGGTATTGGTGTCAGATAAGAGTTCCGCATGGAAGTTAAAATCCCAGATTAAAAGACAATTGTCGGCTGCTAGTACATGAGGCGCGATAGTCTCGATCAAGTGATTGCTGAAATTAGTTTTAGCGCCGGGGGGGCCGATAGACTAAGGCACCTCTCCAAGTTCCCTTAGTAGGGTTCTCCATTCTAAAGATGCAGAGTTCGCCCCATTCAAGGAGAAAGGTTTCTAATTTGCTAATCTTAGAATGGGCCCTGAATGCAATTGCTAGGCTGCCACCTCTCTTATTGCCCCTGTCAAGTCTGATCAACTGATAATCCAAAGGGAAAGCGATTGCAACGTTGGGAAGGGCAGACTCGTGGAGCCAGGTTTCAGTGCCGAAAAAAGGTCGGGTTTCTCTGAGTCTAGCAGACTCCATATTTCAAGAGCATGTCTGGGGATTGAACGGGCGTGACAATATAACCCCGTTAGTTGTTTGGAATGGTCTATCAAATTACCTCCGGAATTGATCGGGCGAGTTATAAAGTAAGGGGGTGATGTAATTAAAACGTTTCCTGCCTTTTCATTAGAAGGGCGTGATGGCGGGGAGGATGAAGTGAACCTCTCACAGGGACTGGCCCTGTTTAAGGCTCTGAGTTCAGTACTCGAATATTGTAAGATGGCCATGAGTGCAGGGAAAGATAAAAACAGACAGGTGGGGAAAGAAGTGTCGCAGTGAAGAAGAAAACAGCAGGGATAATGGACAGAGTGTCCGGCGTCGGCCCGGCGCGGACGGGCGCAGACGGGCTTGCCTTTGGCGCGCCTTATTCGATATTTAAAAGTAATCGAATCAGGTATACAAATGTACAAATATACAATTCAAGATGCACTATAGTTAAAAAAGGTTAGGCGCGCTATGTAATGGGCAGCGTCGCGTCTGACCTTCCGTAGCCGGGTTTATGTTGCACGTCCGTGCTGAGTCCTGGCTTATGAGGAGGAGGAGGGCGGGGGAGGAGAAGCGGCAGCGACTAGAACGCTGACCAGGTAGTGCAGGCCACATCCGGTGGACATGGGAAAGAAGGAACGACCACAAACTGCGACGTCCCTCCGCTCAAGCGGTGGCGGAACAGGGACAGCACAACGGAGTCGGAACGAATGGGCAAGACAAGGACAGCGCGTAAGTAAAAGAGAGTCATTTTCTCTTTGGATTTCCCTTCTCTTTTGAAATTCAGGAGCAGCAACATTGTCGTGGTGTCACCAGGGCTTTAAGTGGAAGCTTTTTCAATATTATTTACAAGCCATAGTTGCTGATTATTTATCCTGTGCAACTAACAACCATTGACCAAGCCAATAGTCTTGACTTGTTGTAGGTATGATGTTACTTTTTGCATCATATATCTGGATGCAATGACAGAAACAGCAAAATACAAGTTGGGCGGCACACTATGCTAAGCACAGGTTTTTAGCTTAAGTGTTTTTAAGCCACGCCCTTAAGTACATTGGCACGCCCCTTTGAGAGACCCCCCAGTTTTTTCATCCCACTTAAAGCCCTGGGTGACAATGATATCAACCGTAGCAGGATACAAGACTAAGGCAGCCCCATTAGGATGTCAACTTTTATCCCACAGATGTTGGCTCTTACACCGTAAGTATTTAAAACATTCACCTGTGTGCACCACCTACTCATTGGGAACAAAACTAAGCACGTGGTTATACGTTCAGGGTCTTCTGATATACACAGGTTCCTCCTTAGAGCCTGACAGACTGGGGGTGAGGAACAGAACACCTACAGGGGGTGATGCACAGAACACTGGAATGTGGGGTGGCGGTACTTAATGGCAGGGCTTTAAGTGGGATGAAAAAACTAGGGGGTCTCTCAAAGGGGCGTGGCCAATGTAATTAAGGGCATGGCTTAAAAACACGTAAGCTAAAAATCTGTGCTTGGCATAGTGTGCCTCCGACTGGTATTTTGCTGTTTCTGTCATTGCATCCAGATATACGACACAACAAGTAACATCATACCTACAACAAGTCAGTACTATTGGCTTTGTCAATGGTTGTTAGTTGCATAAGATAAATAAACAGCAACTATGGCTTGTATATAGTATTAAAAAAGCTTCCACTTAAAGCCGTGGTGACACCACGACAATGTTGCTGCTCCTGAGTTTAAAAAAGTGAAGGAAATCCAGAGAGAAAATGACTCTCTTTAAAGGATTTCCCTTCCCCTACAATGCTCACCTGGCATGACGTCATGCCGTTACTTCTCCACCAGTGAGAAGTGAGCAGTGTGAGCAGCGCACACTAGTGAGAAGTGAGCAGTGTGAGCAGCGCACATCGATGTGCCTGCTGTCACTGCAGTCCGGAAAAAACGGACCGCCTGTGCCAGGGCACAAAACAGAGCCCGATAGAGACCCGTTTCGAGGCCCCCTTTAAAAAACTGCCGGTGCTCAGCACCAGTGAGACCCGGCCCACTTAAAGCCCTGCTTAACAGGATACAGGCAAGGGGCCGCGGGGTGCGAGACCGGGTCAGTGGTCAAGAGGAGGGCGGGCAGGGGAGAGAGGGGTCAGACACCAATTGAATGAGGGTCTGGAACTGGGGACATTCCGGTGGCCTTGTTCTGAATGGAACACGGACTGAGCGCTGAATGAGATTCGTGAAGGGATGGGGGCGACACGACACAGGCGAGGGGTAAGTGGAGAGGGACAGAGCTCCGTCGGGTGAAGTAGACCGAATGACTGAGGCTGGAGAGTGCCAAATGGAACACTGGCAGGTGAGGGGGGGAGAAGAGGGCAGACGCCAAGCAATATGGTCTACGTAGGCAGAATTTGATGCAGAAGGCGGGGGCAGTAGCCAGCACTGAGGGACCAAGCTTCATTCATCCCTGCACTTTGTTTACACGCTCGTAAGATCAAAGCAGAAGAAGCTATATTGGAAACCAACTGCTGCATCCATCGAGATGGTGAAACAGCTGTTTGCACAAAGGGTATTAGCTGGGCCAATTTAAGCCGAAAGTTACACCATACATATAGGGAGAAGTCCTTCTGAAAATCAAGGAAATCCATTTCAGCCACTTATCCTGCCTGGCCTGCTTATCCTTTTATAAACTACAAAGAGTTCTGCCGGGTAGCACAATTCTTCAAGAATTGTGAAAAATGTTGCGCATTCAACATCAGTGACAAAGGGTCAAGAAATGATCCCCTTAGAACAAAAAGACAGAGGGGTGTTATATTAATAAATAGATTTTTTCTCCCCTATCAACAAATGAGAAATCAAAAGTGCAAACAAATTGTACAAATATATTCAAAAAACACAAATGAAAAAACTCAGCCACGACACAGGGGCCGATTCCGATCTCGGTCGGAGGCGCACCCAATACCATTCGGTCGGGAAAAAAGCCATGCGAAAGCCTGTTTCCCGACCGATCCGTACAGCACACCGAACGAGTAAGTACGATGCGCACAACAGCACAGAATCCGGCCGAGCCGTACTCACCCAAACCAGGTCCTGTTCTCCGACCGAGGCGAATCCGGAAACGCTGAATCGAGTCGCACGGAAGGGAAAATGCAGCTCCGTCCGGCCGAACAAGTACGATGCGCTTCCCGTACGCGCCGAACCCGTCGCTACGCACGGCACGTCAAAGCATCCGGGAGAGGCGCACATAAGCTCCGATTCGCGCCACAACACGATCCACGGCTACGAGACGAGCACGCCAGCGACGAGGACGACGCGAAGCAACGAGGACGACGCGAAGCAACGAGGACGACGCGAGCAACGAGAAGGACGAACGACACGAACCAACCATGAATCCCTTCGTCCCGATCATACCAATATTCTACATTTACTACCGGAACAGGCACGGACGCGTACGGCGCAGAAGGTAAGTCAGACACCAACCACAAAACACATACAACACGTACACGACACATCACACACACACAAAGGGATGCAGAATATACTTACACCAGCAACAGCAGCACCATAGGGGCGGGATGCCCATCACCAATGCCACATATGCACACAGGGGCCTGAATGCGCACCACCACCCCTACCCAGGGGGGGCAGGATGCCTACCACTACTACCACCCTGAGCCAGGGGGGGCTGGATGCCTACCACTACTGCCAGCCTGAGCCAGGGGGGCTGGATGCCTACCACTACTACCACCCTGAGCCAGGGGGGCTGGATGCCTACCACTACTACCACCCTTAGCCAGGGGGGCTGGATGCCTACCACTACTACCACCCTGAGCCAGGGGGGCTGGATGCCTACCACTACTACCACCCTGAGCCAGGGGGCTGGATGCCTACCACTACTACCACCCTGAGCCAGGGGGGCTGGATGCCTACCACTACTACCCTGAGCCAGGGGGCTGGATGCCTACCACTACTACCACCCTTAGCCAGGGGGCTGGATGCCCACCACTACTACCACCCTTAGCCAGGGGGGCTGGATGCCCACCACTACTACCACCCTTAGCCAGGGGGCTGGATGCCCACCACCACCCTTAGCCAGGGGGCTGGATGCCTACCACTACTACCACCCTGAGCCAGGGGGGCTGGATGCCTACCACTACTACCACCCTTAGCCAGGGGGGCTGGATGCCCACCACTACTACCACCCTTAGCCAGGGGGGCTGGATGCCCACCACCACCCTTAGCCAGGGGGCTGGATGCCCACCACCACCCTTAGCCAGGGGGCTGGATGCCTACCACTACTACCACCCTTAGCCAGGGGGCTGGATGCCTACCACTACTACCACCCTTAGCCAGGGGGCTGGATGCCTACCACTACTACCACCCTTAGCCAGGGGGCTGGATGCCTACCACCACCCTTAGCCAGGGGGCTGGATGCCTACCACTACTACCACCCTGAGCCAGGGGGCTGGATGCCTACCACTACTACCACCCTTAGCCAGGGGGCTGGATGCCTACCACTACTACCACCCTTAGCCAGGGGGCTGGATGCCTACCACTACTACCACCCTTAGCCAGGGGGGCTGGATGCCCACCACCACCCTTAGCCAGGGGGCTGGATGCCTACCACTACTACCACCCTTAGCCAGGGGGCTGGATGCCTACCACTACTACCACCCTTAGCCAGGGGGCTGGATGCCCACCACCACCCTTAGCCAGGGGGGCTGGATGCCTACCACCACCCTTAGCCAGGGGGCTGGATGCCTACCACTACTACCACCCTTAGCCAGGGGGCTGGATGCCTACCACTACTACCACCCTTAGCCAGGGGGCTGGATGCCTACCACTACTACCACCCTTAGCCAGGGGGGCTGGATGCCTACCACCACCCTTAGCCAGGGGGGCTGGATGCCTACCACTACTACCACCCTTAGCCAGGGGGCTGGATGCCCACCACCACCCTTAGCCAGGGGGCTGGATGCCCACCACTACTACCACCCTTAGCCAGGGGGCTGGATGCCTACCACTACTACCACCCTTAGCCAGGGGGCTGGATGCCCACCACCACCCTTAGCCAGGGGGCTGGATGCCTACCACTACTACCACCCCCACTCATAGGATGGACAATGCATGACACAACCAGCACACCACAACCTAGGGAATGCAAGAAAAATACATCCCCCAACACCATGACAAGCGTGTGTAGACTGTGTCAAATGCCTACAACACCGAACATGACTTTGAACATACAATGTGACCCCTAGCACATGTGCCACACATATATGTGTGTGGCACCCACAATGCAAGCAGGCCATGACCATTGTGGCAATGGGGTCTAAACCCCATCATCACAGTGAGCAAAATGTAAGTGTGGGGTCCATAGCTGAAGCACATATTGAACATTGTGGCAATGGGGTCTAAACCCCCATCATCACAGTGAGCAAAATGTAAGTGTGGGGTCCATAGCTGAAGCACATTTTGAACATTGTGGCAATGGGGTCTAAACCCCATCATCACAGTGACCAAAATGTAAGTGTGGGGTCCATAGCTGAAGCACATTTTGAACATTGTGGCAATGGGGTCTAAACCCCATCATCACAGTGACCAAAATGTAAGTGTGGGGTCCATAGCTGAAGCACATTTTGAACATTGTGGCAATGGGGTCTAAACCCCCATCATCACAGTGACCAAAATGTAAGTTTGGGGTCCATAGCTGAAGCACATTTAGCACATTGTGGCAATGGGGTCTAAACCCCCATCACCACAGTGACCAAAATGTAAGTGTGGGGTCCATAGCTGAAGCACATTTTGAACATTGTGGCAATGGGGTCTAAACCCCCATCATCACAGTGACCAAAATGTAAGTGTGGGGTCCATAGCTGAAGCACATTTAGCACATTGTGGCAATGGGGTCTAAACCCCCATCATCACAGTGAGCAAAATGTAAGTGTGGGGTCCATAGCTGAAGCACATTTTGAACATTGTGGCAATGGGGTCTAAACCCCCATCACAGTGACCAAAATGTAAGTGTGGGGTCCATAGCTGAAGCACATTTAGCACATTGTGGCAATGGGGTCTAAACCCCCATCATCACAGTGAGCAAAATGTAAGTGTGGGGTCCATAGCTGAAGCACATTTTGAACATTGTGGCAATGGGGTCTAAACCCCCATCATCACAGTGACCAAAAGGTAAGTGTTGACAAAGAAAGAGGTGCAACTGCCAAACTGCATGGATGATTCCTGGTCACAGAACAAAAAACACATCAGTGGCAAAGTAGTGTATGTGTCCCATTGCAACATAAATTGGGTGAGCCAAATACTGCAGTGCAAATAAGACATACCTTTGGCCATGTGCAGACAAACAACACCCATGGGGGCTGACACCGTCAACATTCATCAATGACACAATGACAGAAGTGACCATCAGAATGCAGACCCACATATTTGTACCAATGGGCATACAAATGCAGATACCCTGTGGAGACTGCAGATGTGAGGTGAACAGATACCATACCATGGCAGCAATGGGACACACAAACCATGATCATTGTGCTGACCGATGACCTAGGAGTCCCAGGGACAGCAGGGGAAACCCACCAAACTACATACAGCCAATGGCACACCCAAGATATGCCAATGCAGTGGTGCAGATGCACAAACACAAACAGGCAGACCCACACTGCACATCATACACAACAGGTGAGGGGGGGTGCCAGTGTCCCCAGGCAACCACACAACACATGAGGAGACCTGAATACCAATCATACAGATGTGCATACAGTGCCACACAAAGGTAACTCATGGATACAAATCCCCTATGTGGGCAAGCAGGCATTGTCAGATGAGAGGGAGCACAAATCACACATGTCACACAGGCACGTAGGAACAGCAACTGACACAGCAAGACACAGACACACCAAAGCACCACCCCCAGGGCCCCCACAATGTGGTGACCCTGGGCTGCATTACAATCCCACTGTGATGACAAAGCTAAATGTGGTTCACACTGTGAACCACAGTCATGTGTCCTGAGCAACAAACTACCATCACACCTACACAAGCACAAATCAATCAGCATGGCCAGTAAGCCAAGGCCAACATGGAGGCAGGGGCCTAGCCGGGCAACAACTCTCATCTGCACACACTCAACACCACACCCCTCGACCTCCAACAATGTGCAGCAGTGAAGTACACATGCACTGGTGACATTGCACATGCACCCATGACTATTCCAGGGTGGTGGGTGGGAACCAAGGTGCAGAAACACATGACACATGGCCACTCAACAAGACTCCTGAATGTCTGACACACTGCACACTACGCTGTACATGGACATGACGGCAATACCACACCAACCAATGGGATCCCAGCCACAGTCACACACCAATGAAGAAGCCAAGGTCACCCACAAAGAACACACATAGACAACAACCAACATTGCAGCCCGGACCCTGAGGAGTGCCAGCAGTCACACACACAACGTGTCACAATCACTGAAAGCTAACACAAACTGGAAATCACATGACAGGGGCAAACAACAAGTGCCAAGGGGAAACCTGACTGTGACCCATCTGCGTCTGCACACAAACTCAGCCCTGACAGCAAACACACCTATGGGTGACTCCCTGATGACCAGTAATGTGCCATGCACCCACATCACAGAGAACCCAAGGGAGAAGACTTTGGGGGAACATAGGTCAACTCAGCTAGAATCACAAACAGGTACAACACTAGGGATCACAGCATGCACAGCTAAACGGAAGTGAACACACAGACATGCACATACAACACACACCTTGGGCGCAGGCAATGTCACAGGAGTACACACTGCCATGAGGGGACTCCACTCCTGTGTGAGGAAAGCTGTGCCATATGTTGCCTCAGTAGGGCCCCATCATGTCAGCTGAGCACTTGGTCACACAATCAACAATTAGCACCAAATGAGGGCTCCCGTCACATCAGCCTGGTCATGGAAGTGCCAACGGAATCATCAGCACAGATCCAACACACTTGTATAGCAATGTTGCACTGACAACACAGATGAGTCCTTCCCCATTGATGCCCAAACCTGCATGTCCAGTGGAGATGGCCACACGGTCAGGGAAGTAGACGAATTGAACAATGGCAGGCACAACAGATGTGCAGGGGTGGAAGCCACAGATGTGAAATAGCTAATCTAAGTAGGAAATCCCATTGCCAAATACTGAACACATGACACCCTCAGATGCTGCTATGGATGACATGGATACACCACAGGATAGGACACATTCCCCCTGGACCACATGGGTTCCTGCACAGTAACACTTCATAATCATGAGACCAAATATCACCATCACTGCAGCAAGGGCATGGTTAGCATCATCAACAACATGTACATCAGAAGCATAAGCACTAGAGAACAGAAAGTTGCTTTATTCAGCATATGTGTGGAATGAAAACAAAGTCCAGAAAAAACACAAAGGCCAATGGCCAGTCCATTGTAAAAGTCCAAACAGGGTGACAGTGGCAGATGTCACCCTACACATGCCTGCACAAAACCAGGGACAATCCACTAGGAGGGGCAACCGGGGGGGCAGGCCAGGCACCGCAGGGACAGGATCAGGGCTCACCAGGAGGAAGCAGGGAAGTGTTGGTGGGTGCTGGAGAGCCACTGACAACTGCAGTGGAGGTGTCTGACATGGTGTGTGCCGGCACAACTGGGGGGCATGACTCAGATGTTGTGGGTGCCGGCACGACTGCAGTGGACCCTGCAGATGGAGTGGACAGGTCCGCCACTGCAGTGCCCAAGTCAGACAGGGTGGTAGTGGACTCCACTGCAGTGCCTACCACCAGGGGAGGAGAATGGGGAACAGGCAAGGTGGGCTGGACAGAGGGGGAGGACACCCTCACCACATCAGTGGCACAGACAAGCGCAGCGGGGGGTGTGGTGCCGGGAGAGCAAGTGCCAGGGGGAGAAGGCTGGATCCTCTTGGGGATGGTATATCTGTGGGTGGGGGAACCTGGGGCAGGGTGTGGTGGGGGCACCTGTGGAGTGGGGGCCTGAGGGATGGAGGAAGGAGACCTGGTGCCTGAGCTGCAGGGCGGCGGCGGGGTCTTGCTCTTACGACTCTGGGGGGACTTGCGGGTGGGGGCCTCAGTCTGTCTGCGCCTGGGGGAGGGTGTCCGGAGGCGAGGGGCACTCTGCTCCGTGTGGGTGGGCTTCCTCTTCCCCCTGGATGCTGGAGCAGCTGGATCGGAGGGGAAGAGGCCGAGGTCACTGAGGAAGAGGCGCTGGGTCTTTGGGGTTGCAGGTGAGGCAAGGGAGGGTGTTTTGGAGGGAGAGGCAACTGAGGACTGCGCAGTGCTCGTGGATGCGTGTGTGTGTACCAGGGCCCCATCCCCTGTGAGTCTGGTTTCAGTCCCCTGACTGTGCGTGCGTGTGCGTTTTGTTTGTGGCGTGTGTGTCTGTGTGCTGGATGTGTGTGTGCTGGTGTGTGCCTGTGCCGGTGTGTGTGTGCTTGGGACGGGTAAGGTGCTGGGGAGTGTGGATGGAGCAGAGGCAGGAGGGGTGAGGGACTGTCTGAGGAGGGACACTGCTGCCGTCAGGGAGGAGTCCATGGACCTATTGCCCCTCTGTAGGTCAGACATGCCCGATGAGATGCCCTCCATGAACGACACCAGCTGAGTCAACAGAGCGGTGTGCGCATGGAGGACACTCAGCATGGCTGTCTGCCCTACATGGAGCTGGCGAAGGAGGTACACAGACTCCTCACTCAGGGCAGCAGGGGACACAGGGGCAAGGGGTGCGGTGCCTGGCCCAAAGGAGACACGCTCCCGAACATGGGAGCCTCCACGGACCTGGGGAATGGGAGCCGATGGGAGGGCGGTGGTGGTGCTGGTGGTGGCGGGGACAGCAACACTAGCTGGGGTGTGGTGGCTGCTGACACCCGCCTCCATAAGGGAGTCATCCTCCGAGTTGCTCTGGTCCTCAGCTGAGGTGGATGGTGCTGAGGACTCCTCGGTGTGGCTCCCCTCGCCCTCCGTGCCACTGGGTCCCTCCAACCACTCCTCGGCTGCTGACCCAGTCTGGCTCTCCGGCTCCTCCTGGTCCGTGGAGCTGTCCCCTTCCGTGGCCGTGGATGTATCTGCAAACAATGGGGAAACAGACAGACATCAGTCACCTGCACCAAACGCACACACCACTGTGAGCACAGCACATTACAGAGCAAGCCCTGGCATCATTAGTTGTACATTGCTAAAAGTGCCCTAACTGAACAGGAGCAGCCAATTGTCAGTCTGATGCCAACCATGGCATCACATCCCACATGGCCTTGCACCCATCTGTCTGGTGTCTGTTGGATTGCAACACCCCAGTGTGGACACATGCACCAACTACACAGTAGTTGGACAGTGCAGAGGACACGGTGTGGCATGTGGACATGCACACATCACAGCTCTTGCCACTGAGTCAGTACAGGTTTCCGGATGAAAGGGATGCCCAGAGTCAAATAGGAAATGCATGTGATGCATACCAGCGACAGACACCATGATGCACCCATGTCCTGATAGCCATCGCCACAATGGTGTGCATGTAGCACATGTCACTCCCCTGCAGGATCACCAATAAGTAGACACATGCCATGGCGGAGGCATGACTGCTAAGTCATACATCACTGTCTCAGTGATGTATGACTTGGCAGCCAGACAACAACACTCTGCACTGTGTCACAATAGTAGGTCATGGGGAATGCAAGTCCTGGAGCTGCACAAGTGCACATGTACATCCCCCACAACACATCATCTTAACTCCTCATCTGTCCAGGTCATACCTATTGGACATATGGGAGACCTGTGACACTACCCTCTGAACCTGAGCCCCTCACAATCTGCTGTGAATGGGGAACAGCTGCCTGAACTTCACATTCGCATACCCCAGTCTGCACGGGCAGCTGATCAAACACCTATGTGACACACAAGTATCGTCTCCTATGGTCACATCTCCAGGGGCATGCTGAGCCCCTACCAAGAAACACCCCAGCAGTCCTGGCAACTAATCCACAGCACACTGACACAGAGGCAGACACCTGAGGGGTCAAATCACTGTGCACAATGTGTCAGCTGATACACGGGAGTGGGAGTACAGAGTGCATTGCATGGCCTGGAGTAGGCATGACTGTCCTGCCCCACATGAATGAGGGATGAGCCCTGGACAGTGGATAGCTGGCTATGTATGTGTGACACACGTAATCTGCACACTCCTGGGGCCCAAACATTGTTCCCACCGCTGCATGGGCGTGTGCCACATACCCCAGGCACATGTGGTGGCTCAGCTCAGCAAGTGGACCGCATATCAAAGCAACACGCAGATTACATGTCCGAACACAGGCGTTGTGTGAACAATGGACCCACCCATGATGCCCACAACAGAGTTAGGGAAACAGATGCTGTCCCCCACCTTTAGTGAAGCAAACTGCAAGGACACAGTCCCAAGTGACACAATTCCCTGAATGTAAGGGGCCACACCTGGGTATCAGATGAGCAGTGGGCAGTGCACAATAGAGGGACATGGCTCCTGGACAACATGACTGCTGCACTGTGGCAGTTGAACCAGGCCAGAGGAGGGCACAAAGCATGTAATACAGAGTTCACAGTGCAGTCTTTGACTCACCCCTCCTTGCTGCTGTCTGGCCTTCAGCTGCCCATCCAGGTCTGGAAACCCCACCGCCAGGATCTGGAGCATGTGGGGGGTCAGGGTCCGTGTTCCGCCCCTCCTGCGAGGAGGCGACAGCTTCAGCTGGACCCGTGCAATCCTCCGGGTCCAGCCCCGAAGGTCCTGCCACCTCTTCTGGCAGTTGCGGATCCGGCGCTTGTAGACCCCCACGGACCGGACAGCCCGGACGATGTCCTTCCAGATCTCCTGCTTCCGATGGGCATTAACCTGTCAGGATGACAAAGTGAAAAGGCCATTACTACACATGCAACATATCCGTGCATGACACAGTTGTATATACATGTCTCAATCACAGGGGCACATGATGTACACAGGCAGTGCAAAGCTGCCCATGGACAGTTTGTCAGACGTCACTACATGGTATCATTGCATGGGAAGTAAAACCTTGTTCAAATGCACTGTCACTGCACCATACCTGTCCAGTGCATGTCACTACGGGGGGTGTCAACTACTCAGTGAGCCTGCTAGCCAGTGGCGTGCAGACTTTCAGCCTTGCTAGTCAGACAATATGCACATTCAGAAAGGCAGTGCACAGAACACTCACCTGCTCCCCTGGTGTCCCATACATCTTGCTGTACTGTGGAAGTAGGCTGTCCAGCAGGGCCTGGTTCTCCTCAAGGCTGGGGCTCTCTCCACAGTACGTGCCATTGCAGGGTCCAGAGGGGCAGAGACAGCAGCAGTGCAGTGGCAGATGTCGTCCTGGAGCATGTAGTGCAGGCAAGTGAGCTCTCAGGGGAACAGCCAGCAATATATATGTGCTGGAGAGGCAGATACTGTCCCTTGTGTCCAAAGTGATAGGTCCAAGTCGTTTGCATCTTCTGAATCTGGCCAATCCATGGAATAGCAGCACCAATACACGCCCACAGCATCCTTCAAATCTTCAACTTCATGACATACATGATTTTGCAACATTGTTGTGGGTGACCAACTGAATTTCCAGCAACCGACTCGTTCGAAATTCGAAAACGCGTCCGTTGCCAGGCAAGGCCATTGTCAATGGGTGCGCACCGATCGGTCCATTGCGGTACAACGCGTACAGGGGTACAACGCGTACCCGCACACATTGAATGCAATGGGCCGGACGGGGCACCGATCGGTCCATTGCAGTACAACGCATACAGGGGTACAACGCGTACCCGCACACATTGAATGCAATGGGCCGGCCGGGGGCACCGATCGGTCCATTGCAGTACAACGCGCACAGGGGTACAACGCGTACCCGCACACATTGAATGCAATGGGCCGGCCGGGTCACCGATCGGTCCATTGCAGTACAACGCGTACAGGGGTACAAAGCGTACCCGCACACATTGAATGCAATGGGCCGGCCGGGGGCACCGATCGGTCCATTGCAGTACAACGCGTACAGGGGTACAACGCGTACCCGCACACATTGAATGCAATGGGCCGGCGGGGGCACCGATCGGTCCATTGCTGATCAATGCGTACAGGGGTACAACGCGTACCCGCACACATTGAATGCAATGGGCCGGCCGGGGGCACCGATCGGTCCATTGCAGTACAACGCGTACAGGGGTACAACGCGTACCCACACACATTGAATGCAATGGGCCGGCCGGGGCACCGATCGGTCCATTGCAGTACAACGCGTACAGGGGTACAACGCGTACCCGCACACATTGAATGCAATGGGCCGGCCGGGGCACCGATCGGTCCATTGCAGTACAACGCGCATAGGGGTACAACGCGCACCCGCACACATTGAATGCAATGGGCCGGCTGGGGGCACCGATCGGTCCATTGCAGTACAACGCGTACAAGGGTACAACG
Source organism: Calotriton arnoldi (assembly GCA_963921515.1). Taxonomy (NCBI): domain Eukaryota; kingdom Metazoa; phylum Chordata; class Amphibia; order Caudata; family Salamandridae; genus Calotriton; species Calotriton arnoldi. Next base: position 56,660 of record CAWUFW010006383.1, on the reverse strand, counting down.
CGTACCCGCACACATTGAATGCAATGGGCCGGCCGGGGCACCGATCGGTCCATTGCAGTACAACGCGTACAGGGGTACAACGCGTACCCGCACACATTGAATGCAATGGGCCGGCCGGGGGCACCGATCGGTCCATTGCAGTACAACGCGTACAGGGGTACAACGCTGCACTCGCACACATTGAATGCAATGGGCCGGCCGGGGCACCGATCGGTCCATTGCAGTACAACGCGTACAGGGGTACAAGGCGTACCCACACACATTGAATGCAATGGGCCGGCCGGGGCACCGATCGGTCCATTGCTGTTCAACGCATCACTGTACAAGTGACTGGCATATGTCACCATGCCTGTCTCAGATGGACATATGCCAGCCACAGATAGCTCCCAGGGAGTGAGGGGCACACCTACATCACGACAGCCTGTCCAAACTTTATCATAGGGCATGTAAGGCTGCATTTCCTATTGTGTGTATGTTGGTGTACATGTTGTCCTGTTGGTGTCACCTGTGGGCAGCCACCCCCAGGCTGTGCACGTGTTCATGGGGACAGGATCCTGGGTGTTACGTGTACATGACCACTGTGATGTGCAACTGTTCATATCTGTGCATGTGCCATGGTCACATTTCACGGTGGTGTATGTTTATGTCATGTCACATACCCCGTGAGTCCCATGTGGGACGGTATGTTTGAGCCAGGGTGTCCCAGTGGCACAATAGTGATGGTCCTCCACAGTCTGTGTGCATGTAGTGTTTACAATGTCTCTGATTTCATGTGCACAATGGGAGACAGTCTCCACATCCACGTTGTGTGTGCATGGACTTTGATGTTGTGCGTGTGTGTGTCACAGACGTCCATGTCTGTCCTGCCGTGGCAAGTGGGACCACTACCTGTGGGGGTCATGGTTGTTTTGCTGTGGTGTATACATGATACTCTATGTAATGCCAGTGTCCATGTGGCAATACAGGGTCCCTGGGAATGTACCTGTCGTTGAGCTGTGGTGCCTGGGGCACATCTGTCCTCACATGTCACTGTGGGGGGTGATTGTGACACGGCAGCAGGAGATGGGAACTGTGACACGGCCTCATGATATCCAATGGGCCAACCTGGGACTAATTGATGCCACTTGTTGGACCGTGTTGACAGATGTTGGCCATGTATGTACCATACATGTCCTTACGGAACTGCACACTTCATGTAGTTGTGCCTCATAATGATGTATGTTGGGAAATTGAGTGTGTTCAATGCCGCATATGTGGGGTGACTGACAATCTTGCTTGCTTCTCCTCTGCACTGCAGGGCTCCTGCTGTCCATCGACCATTCCCAGACCTGGCAACGATGGTGGAACGGGACAGCATCCGACGGTACCGCTTCACCAGGCAGCTGATTGAGGATTTGGCAGTGCAGTTGTCCCCACATTTGCAGCCTGGCCGGCCGTATCCTACAGCGCTGACCCCCAAGGTGAAGGTGATGGCAGCCCACACTTCTTTGCCACTGGTACCTTCCAACATACTGTGGCGACTGCTGGTGGGATGTCACAGACCATGTTGAGCCGTGTGCTCCGCGATGTTTTGGCGGCAATGTTGCTATTCCTGAACCGGTACATCTATTTCCCTAGACTGCGACGACTCACTGACGTGAAGAGTGACTTTTATGCCCTGGGGAGGATGCCGCATGTCATTGGCTCCATTGATGGGACACATGTGGCTTTGGTACCACCACAGGCCCAGGAGCAGGCCTACAGGAACCGCAAGTACTACCACTCGGTCAATGCACTGGTGGTGTGTCTTGCAGACATGACCATCACACACGTGGGTGCCCGTTTCCCTGGTTCAGCACACGATGCCTTTGTGATGAGTATTCGCATCCCCAGGATGATGGCACAGATGCAGAACCAGCGTGCCTGGCTTGTCGGTGTGTACTGACTTTGTGCCATTGTGTGTGATCTGATCTGTAGTATTCCGCCCACTTTTCCAAGTCAGCTAATGTGCACTTGTCTGTCCGTAGGTGACTCGGGATACCCCAACATGCCGTGGTTGCTGACACCCCTCCGGAACCCTGTGACACCAGCCCAGATGCGCTACAATGAGGCACATGGTCGGACCAGGAGAGTGATTGAGCGGGCATTTGGTCTCCTGAAGAGCCGCTTCCGCTGCCTGGACAAGACCGGAGGGTCCCTCCCATATGCCCCTGCGAAAGTGTGCAAGATTATCATCGTCTGCTGCATGCTCCACAACCTGGCAGTGCGGAAGGAGTTGGCTCTCATCCAGGATGACAATGACCAACATCCGCCACCTGTGGAGGATCCTGGCCTGGACCACGATGCCAGTGACGATCATGATGATGATGATGAGGGTGATGTCCGCACACAGCTCATCACCAACTTCTTTAGCTGAATGTGAGTATCCTGAGGTGTCATGTCAATGATGTGAGTTGGCATGATATGTGTAGGTGGTGCTCTGGTGGTGTTGGAGTGTGTCCATGGGCTACTTGACTGGATGTGTGTTGCGATGTGTGCTTACAGGTGGGCTGTACTCCCCAGCAGTGTTGACATGCTAACTTGGTTCTGGGTGGGTATCTTGTAACATGTATTGTGCATGAGTTTTGCTGTTCTGTCCTGTACTCCATTGCTTTTGACTGTGTGTCATTTCTGTCCTTCACAGGGTACTTTCAGATTCGTTTGGTCAACTGTGTCCACCGACGACGTGATTGCACTTCCAGGGTGGTAGCTGTTGTGTCCCTACAGGTGATGTGCGCCACACCCATGGACTTCCTTCCGTCTACAGTTGTTGACTGTGTGCCCGCTGCCAGGTGGGATTACCTTGCATCTGTAGTGGTTACGACATGTTGCAACTGTGTAATAAACCTGTGCTTCACTTTGTGATGTGCGTTGTCTGTGGTCACACATTTGACTGCCATTTGCTTACTGCACCTGTGGGCTACTTGACTACAACTGGGAATGGGTGTGGTGTCTGTGCATTGCACCGTCTTCCCTGGCAACATCAGTGTAGGCAATGAGTCAGATGGCCTAGGTGTGTATGTGTTGTGTAGCCCTGGTGGTGTGTCTCCCTCATATGTATCACGTTGCCTTTACTCACATGCCTGTGTTGTACTTGCTGTTGCAGTTCGCATACACAGTGTAATTTTGCAGTTCATCATCCCCATAACAGCACCCACGTTGGAATCACAACAGAGGCAAGTATGGTGTATTAGTGTGTTTATTGTGATACATTTGTGTGAATAGTGCATAGGATGGGTAGTGCTGTACATAAATCTTGCAATCAGAAGTTCCTAGGTGAATTGAAAGTCCTGGTAGACAGAATCCCCAGTATCGGGGCCACAGTTGTCTGAGACATTGGTCCAACTTGTACTCCCCATGCAATGTGTGGGAGTAGTGTTGCCGTCAACAGGGTGAACAGTCTGTGCACAAAGGTGAACATCCAGAACAGGTTCAGGCTTCCTGGGAGTTGCGCTTGGCCATCGGCCTCTCACTTGCCCCTCTTCGGACGACCCCTCTTCTTGGGGGGCCCTCAAGTACAGGCTGCTGCGGTGCAGGGGACTCTCCGCCAGAGTCATCCTCCCTCCCTGTGGCAGTTGCAGTTTGGGCAGCACCAGATGTTGTTGGCACACAGGGAGGTGTGGACTCGTTGCCGTTCATCTGGCGGAGGCATTGTAAAATGTCCCTGTGCACCGCCGTCATCTCATGCAGTGCATCCCACTTGGACTCCACGCGGGACATGTGTGAGTCCACGTGGGACATGTGTGACTCCAAGCGGGCATGATGGGCAGCCTGCTGCTGTTTCATGTCTCTGAGGAGCCCCACTACCTGGCTGAGGTCTCCGGTGCTGGACTGGTACGCATCAGCTATGCGTACCAGTTGTGGGTCATCATGCACACCAGCAACCTCTGCAAGCAGCGACCTCTGTCTCCCACCCCTCCCACCACCCCTGCTGACATGTGCAGTGCGTGCAGTGGCACGCACAGATGACCCTGGTCCACCTTGGAGGTTGGTGGTGGTGGTGGTGTCCATGGCCCCAGGATGGTCCAGGGTCCCTGTGCTGGTGTTGCTCCTTGTTCTGTCCATGTCGGCAGGGATGGTATTTGTGTTGACAGTCGTTGGAGGGGTGGGTGCAGGGGTGCAGCTGGTGGTCCTGCTGGTGCTGCAGCTGGTGGTCCTGCTGGTGCTGCATGTAGACTTGCACCGGATGTGCCAGGTTGGTCTTCTTCGTCCGAGGAGGGCAGAGGCTGTACGACACCAGTGAGCTCCGCATCCTCTTGAGCCTGGGACTGGGACTCCTCAGCGTCTGCTGCTGTGTCCCCATCATCACCTGTTTTTGGGAGACACACACAATGTAGGTTATGTTTCTGCAGGCATCAATGGTTGACACACATGACAGTTGTGACTGTGCCTCTGGGTGCGGGCCTGTACATTGCATTGTCCTAAGTCGTCACAGTCAGGGGTTGATATTGGTGTGGCACATTGTCCTGCATTATTTGGGCATTTCTATGTATTTGTTGGGGTGTGAACATGGTCTGCATTGGTTGTGTTTGGTTGACAGCCAGCCCTCCTTCCCACCCACCCAGCCAGTCAGTTATCCCACCATGGAACGTGCTTGCATTGCAGGGAGTGGAAGTTGTCTCTCAGGATGTCAGTCAGTGGTGTCCTGCTGTTTGTTGGTGCACAGTTGCCAGCAGGGCCTTGTGCTCCCCACAGCAGTAGCCAGTGTCAGCCATCTTGTGAGTCCTTCTTCACTCCCTGTGATGTGAGCATGGTTCAGGGTGGTGTTGATGGGACAGTTGTGGGGGTGACCAATATCAGTGACTGCCACTCCCATCATGCTATTGCCTCCACCCCACTTGCCAGCATTCCCATACTTACTTGCTTTTGTGGGGAGTTCAGTGTGTGTGGGTGTGAGGGCAATGTCAAGATGGCTGACAGTGGTGTCTTGCTGTTGGTTGGTGTGCAGTTCCCAGCAGGGCCTTGTGCTCCCCACAGCAGTAGCCAGTGTCAGCCATCTTGTGAGTCCTTCTCCACTCCCTGTGATGTGAGCATGGTTCAGGGTGGTGTTGATGGGACAGTTGTGGGGTTGACCAATATCAGTGACTGCCACTCCCATCATGCTATTGCCTCCACCCCACTTGCCAGCATTCCCATACTTACTTGCTTTTGTGGGGAGTTCAGTGTGTGTGGGTGTGAGGGCAATGTCAAGATGGCTGACAGTGGTGTCCTGCTGTTGGTTGGTGTGCAGTTGCCAGCAGGGCCTTGTGCTCCCCACAGCAGTAGCCAGTGTCAGCCATCTTGTGAGTCCTTCTCCACTCCCTGTGATGTGAGCATGGTTCAGGGTGGTGTTGATGGGACAGTTGTGGGGGTGACCAATATCAGTGACTGCCACTCCCTTCATGCTATTGCCTCCACCCCCCTTCCCAGCATGCCCATGCTTCCTTCCTTTTGACTCTGCTTCCCTGTGGGGTGGGCTGGCTGTGCTGACAGGATGGCTGGGAGTGTTGTCCTGGCAGTTGTTTGGCTAAAAGTCCCAAGAGTGTCCCTGTGCTTCACACAACATAACCCAGGGTGGTGGTTCTTTGTGGGATATTGAGTTAGGATGTGAGGCATTGCATTCTACCAGGTGGGTTCTGTGGAGTTTGTGTTGAGGGGGTGTGAGGGGAGGTGCTTGTGACTATGGTCAGTGCTGCAAGTCCTCCTTCCCACCCAGCCAGCCAGATATCCCACCATGGAACGTGCTTGCATTGCAGGGAGTGGAAGTTGTCTCTCAGGATGTCAGTCAGTGGTGTCCTGCTGTTTGTTGGTGCACAGTTGCCAGCAGGGCCTTGTGCTCCCCACAGCAGTAGCCAGTGTCAGCCATCTTGTGAGTCCTTCTCCACTCCCTGTGATGTGAGCATGGTTCAGGGTGGTGTTGATGGGCCAGTTGTGAGGGTGACCAATATCTGTGACTGCCACTCCCTTCATGCTATTGCCTCCACCCCACTTGCCAGCATTCCCAAACTTACTTGCTTTTGTGGGGAGTTCAGTATGTGTGGGTGTGTGAGCAATGGCAAGATGGCTGACAGTGGTGTCCTGCTGTTGGTTGGTGTGCAGTTCCCAGCATGCCCTTGTGCTCCCCACGACACAGCAACAGTGTCAGACATCTTTGATGGGCCTTTCCACTCTCTGTGGGATGTGCATGCGTGAGTGTGAGCTTGCTGGGCCATGTGGTGGGGGATGTAGAGCTGTGACTACGACTCCCATCATGCTATTGCCTCCACCCCCCTTCCCAGCATGCCCATGCTTCCTTCCTTTTGACTCTGCTTCCTGTGGGGTGGGCTGGCTGTGCTGACAGGATGGCTGGGAGTGTTGTCCTGGCAGTTGTTTGGCTAAAAGTCCCAAGAGTGTCCCTGTGCTTCACACAACATAACACAGGGTGGTGGTTCTTTGTGGGATATTGAGTTAGGATGTGAGGCATTGCATTCTACCAGGTGGGTTCTGTGGAGTTTGTGTTGAGGGGGGGTGTGAGGGGAGGTGCTTGTGACTATGGTCAGTGCTGCAGGTCCTCCTTCCCACCCAGCCAGCCAGATATCCCACCATGGAACGTGCTTGCATTGCAGGGAGTGGAAGTTGTCTCTCAGGATGTCAGTCAGTGGTGTCCTGCTGTTTGTTGGTGCACAGTTCCCAGCAGGGCCTTGTGCTCCCCACAGCAGTTGCCAGTGTCAGCCATCTTGTGAGTCCTTCTCCACTCCCTGTGATGTGCGCATGGTTCATGGTGGTGTTGATGGGACAGTTGTGGGGGGCAATATGTGTGACTGCGACTCCCATGATGCTATTGGCTACACTGACTTGGCCAGCATACACAGAATTCCTTCCTTTGAGTGGTCTTCACTGTGTGTTGGTGTTGTTGTGGTGGATACATGTCTGGATGTGTTTGTTAGTTCTATTTGTGCCACTGCCTAGCTGTAGTTGTAGTTGTGTTTGTACATGTGATGGCACAGTTGGATGTAACTTTTTTGATGGCATGTGTTGTGTTTATCTGACTGACATACACATTTTGGGATGATTCTGTTCTGGTTGCTGTGTAATTGCTATGAGTGCATGGTTTGACTCTCCCCTTGACAGTGATGTGTGTGTGTTTTGTGGCAGAATATTGTGTACATTTGTTGTGTACTCACCAGGCTCTGGGATGTTCTCTAGTCCATATAAGCTCACTGGCAGGAGGATGGCCCGCACCTTCTCCTCCCAGGGCCTGAGGTATATTGGCTTGGCAGGAGGGCCACTGCCGGTGTATTGGCTGATGATGTAGTCTTTCTTGAGCAGGTCCCGTACCCTCCTGCGCACGTCATACCACCTGTTCTGGATGTCGCTCTTTGTGCGCAGACATGGTGATTGTGCGTTCACCCTGTTGATGATCCTCTCCCACATCTTGGTTTTCTGGGAGATGGGGGTCTGTTGGACCAGTGTGCCAAACAGCTGTGGCTCTACCCTGAGGATCTCGTCTACCATGACTTCCAATTCACAATCTAGGAACTTGTGATTCTTCTTGGGGGGCATGGTGATGGGTGGTGATGGTGAGTGATGTGTGTGTTGGTGTGCAGGTGAGGGTGTGTGAGTGTGTGTTTTGCTGGGTGTATGTGAGGTAGGTATTTGTTGGTGTGCTGATGGTGTGTGGCTTGTGTGAGGGATGAGCTGTGGGTGTGTGGTTGCTGTCTCTTGGGTGCTGGCAGTGGAATGGCATTTGCAAAGGATCATGGTTGTGATTTGTGTCCTTTATATGGGTGGAGTTGTGGGTGTGTCTTTGTTCTCTGTCCCCACCCCCCCAGTATTTATTGGCTTTGTAATTGCTTGTTTGGCCTTTTTTTGTGTGATTTTTCCTTTGGACTGTCTGTGCATGTTGGAAACGTTCTTGTGACCGAGTCGGACCCTGCATTTGTCTCGTACGGTGTTCTCCGTTTCGTTCACGCTGTGTTTGTGCAGTTTTCTATGCTGCGTACGCGTCGGTCGCGGTGTTTTGTGTTGCTTCGGCTCGGTTTTGTATGCGTGTCGGTCGTACGGCTTGTCCTCCGTCCGACTCGGTCGTGGTTTTCACGCCTTGCATCGTACTTTGCGGTTTGGAGTTCGCGTGTACGTTTCGGTCGGATTTGTTCCGGGTGCGTGTCGGTCGGTTCGATTCGCGTGTTTTTCCGGCCGGATTGCTGTTTTCCGTGCGGCTCGGTCGTTCGGCTTGGGTACGGTACGTGTCGGTCGGATTTTGCACGCCTTGCATCGTACTTGGCGTGTCGGGCGCCACAGGTACGTGTCGGTCGGTATAATTTCCGGCTCCGAGTCGGTCGGTGCTTTTTCCGGCGCGAATCGGAATCGACCCCACAGTCTTTCTAATTTGGTATATTCAGCATCATGTATCAAATCCTATATCTAGCAACACAATTTTTTACTTTTTGTTTTTTTACAATAAGCTGCCCATAACATATTCAAAACATACATGGCTTATCCTGGCTGTCTGTCTACGCTGCGCCGCACTGCACCACGAGGTCTGTCCTAGGAGGCTTTTGAGATCCCATGACGTCGTGACATAGTGACGAGGCGAGGGGCGTGAGGAGGGACTTAGCGCGTCGGCAGGCTACGTAATTATACTAGGCAGGGCCGTCATTGGTAGCGCTTTCATGCACTACTACAGATTGATGGCCCTCCCTCTGAGCAAACACCACACCACTGCTACTGTTTTGAAAACGTTCTGCAATTTTGTATAACATTTTCAAAACAGCAGCACTACAGTGCACCAGTGAAGCGCTGTCCTGGGAGTCATAAATTGACTTGCTTGGATTGAAGATTTTCTTACTGGGGCCGATATTGCTGCACTGCAAAATCAGCCCCCAGTAACAAAATCGCCCCCCTAACAAAAACTGGCTCTTACCCATCCATCCTTGCGGGGAAATGCCCGGTACTGCCAGTCAGGGTGTGGTTGTGCGATCTCACTTAGATCCACATCAGCTCTGAAAATTCCTTGGCTCAAATACGTACATAACTTTTTGGTAGATATTGGCCACCCTGAATATTTCAATCACCCCGAGAACTTGGCTCTTGTTCCAAGAAAAGTACTCAAAATGAAATGTTTAACTTTATTAGAGGAAACGAGACTAGCATCAGAAATATTGAAACCGTCTGTCCAGAGGAATCAGATGATCTTGACCAGTTTTAACATACAGTTTTATTTAGTTAATGTGTTTAATGCGAATATATGACGTTACAACGCAAACAAATACAACACATGCTTTTACAACGCAACTTTTACAACGCAAATGACATTACATCGCTAGTTTTTACAACGCATACCATTACAACGCAAATGTAGTATAATACATTGAATGATCCATTACAACGCATACTACAACAACGCACACTTTTACAACCCAATATATATTTTTTTGTATAATAAACACCTGGAGCGGGATGCAGGGAAAATAGGGGTTTTGGGTGGGGAAGTGTATTAAAACGTAGATATTAGAAATTAATACATAACTCTTAAAATTAATACCCGAGTACTAAAATTAATACTCGCGTATAATATTAATAAATAAAAATTATATAAATTTATTAAAAATATTGCTACAACAGATACTATTTAATAACACGATATTTAATAAAATTACCCAATTGTAAAAATAATACTCGAGTGATAAAATTAATACTCGGGTACTTTTTTCACCAATGTTTTTTTAATATAATTTTACTAAACATTACCAAAATGTATAAAACACATATAAAATAAATATCAAACTTAAATTTAAAAAAATAATTTATATACGATATTTTAACATAACCTACATTTAACCAACATTTTCAAATATTTACTATGTAAACACAAAACAAATAAACAAACATTAATACACTCAATTACACAAACTAAACTACAATTAATAAATCGTAAAGTTTCACATAACAAAAACACTATAACACACAACTAATATCAACACAAAAAAGAAAACTTCGGTTTTTAAATTCCGGAAAACAAAAGTCCTACAACTCTTTCAATTAAATTACTTTGACCCGGAAATAGCCAAAACGGATGTTATAACATACAAAAATAAAAACTTACGAAAACTAACATAACAAAATAATTATTTACATTCTCACACACCATTAGAAATGCAAAGAAAAATTATAAACAAAACATATTTTCCTTTCAAATTACGTTCAACACAACAAAACGTATAAAAGAAGCCGACCACCATTTTAAAAACTGTAGTTACCTGATTACCAGAGACTGCACGCGCGTTTTTCTACTGAGAACGATAAACCTCGAAGCGAGCCATCTAAAACACGAAGTACAAACTATAGAAATGTTTAACTACTTAACAATTTCTACATAAGCAAACATACTAAAATAAAGTATATTAACTTTTTTTCAGTTTGTTCGAAAACTTTTCAAAATCCGACAAAACATTGCAAAATACTCTATTTTGGACAATATATATAAAGTAAGTGACTAAAACTATATATATTTTTACCCTTTTTAAATAAATGTATAATAGTGGGTTTATAAAAAATATTCCAAAAATAAAGTATACTATTCCAAATAAAAAAGACTCTTGCCTGAAGTAAGGTGCAGGATAGTGGTATGTTAAAATTACTATTTCTACTCCAAAGACTGTTTGCCTCCTGTAAAATGCTGGATAGTGGTGGGTTTAAAATTACTATTCCAACTCCAAAAGTTGCTTGCCTCTGAGAAAATGCCAGTTAATAGTGGGTTTAAAATTACTATTCCAACTCCAAAATATGCTGGCCTCAGGGAAGGTGCAGGATAGTGGTATGTTAAAATTGCTATTCGTACACCAAAAGATGCTTGCCTCTGGAAAGGTGCAAAATATGAAAATGTTAAAATTACTATTTCTACTCCAAATAGTGTTTGCCTCAAAGATAATGCTGGATAGTAGTGGTGTTAAAATTACTATTCCAACTCTAAAAGGTTCTTGCTTCAGGAAAGGTGCAGGATAGTGGTATGTTAAAATTACTATTCCTACTCCAAAGGGTGTTTGCCTCCTGTAAAATGCTGGATAGTGGTAGGGTTAAAATTACTATTCCAACTCCAAAAGGTGCTTGCTTCAGAAAAGGTGCAGGATAGTGGTATGTTAAAATTAGTATTCCTACTCCAAAGGATGCTTGCCTCTGAGAAAATGCTGGATACTGATGGGGTTTAAATTACTATTCCAACTCCAAAAATTGCTTGCTTCAGGAAAAGTGCAGGGGTTTGCCTCCTGTAAAATGCTGGATAGTGGTGTATGTAAAATTACTATTCCAACTCCAAAAGGTGCTTGCCTCAGGGAAAACGCTGGATAGTGGTGTGATTTAAATTACTATTCCAACTCCAAAAGGTGCTTGCTTCAGTAAAGGTGCAGACAGTGGTATGTTAAAACTACTATTCCCACTCCAAAGGGTGCTTGCCTCAGAGAAAACGCTGGATAGTGGTGGGGTTTAAATTACTATTTCAACTCCAAAAGGTGCTTGCTTCAGGAAAGTTGCAGGATAGTGGTATGTTAAAATTACTATTCCTACTCCAAAGGGTGTTTACCTCCTGTAAAATGCTGGATAGTGGTGGGTTTAAAATTACTATTCCAACTCCAAAAGGTGCTTGCTTCAGAAAAGGTGCCAGGATAGTGGTATGTTAAAATTACAATTCCTACTCCAAAGGATGCTTGCCTCTGAGAAAATGCTGGATACTGATGGGGTTTAAATTACTATTCCAACTCCAAAAAGTGCTTGCTTCAGGAAAAGTGCAAGGGTTTGCCTCCTGTAAAATGCTGGATAGTGGTGTGTTTAAAATTACTATTCCAACCCCAAAAGCTGCTTGCCTCAGGGAAAACGCTGGATAGTGGTGGGATTAAAAATACTATTTCAACTCCAAAAGGTGCTTGCTTCAGGAAAGGTGCATGATAGTGGTATGTTAAAACTACTATTCCCACTCCAAAGAGTGCTTACCTCAGAGAAAACGCTGCATAGTGATGGGGTTTAAATTACTATTCCAACTCCAAAAGGTGCTTGCTTCAGGAAAAGTGCAGGATAATGATATTTAAAAATTACTATTCCTACTCTAAAGAGTTCTTACCTCAAAGAAAACGCTGGATATAGGTGGGGTTTAAATTACTATTCCAACTCCAAAAGATGCTTGCTTCAGAAAAGGTGCAGGATAGTGGTATGTTAAAATTACTATTCCCACTACAAAGGGTGCTTACCTCAGAGAAAACGCTGGATAGTGGTGGAGTTAAAATTAATATTCCAACTCCAAAAGGTGCTTGCTTCAAGAAAGGTGCAGGATAGTGGTATGTTAAAATTACTATTGCCACTCCAAAGAGTGCTTGCCTCAGAGAAAAAGCTGGATAGTGGTGGGGTTTAAATTACTATTCCAACTCCAAAAGGTGCTTGCTTCAAGAAAGGTGCAGGATAGTGGTATGTTAAAATTACTATTCCTACTCCAAAGGGTGCTTGCCTCAGAGAAAACGCTGGATAGTGGTGGGGTGTAAATTACTATTCCTACCCCAAAACATGCACACCTCAAAAATAGTACTAAATAGAGATAAAGATAAAAGTATTATTTCTAATCGAAAGCATGCATAACTCTGTAAAAATACTGTATATTGATAAAAACTAAATTCCTAATCCTACTAAAACATTAACTTATCTCAGTAAAACATGCTGTTGTATTTTTAACTACCTAATAAATGTTATCAGAAACTAAACATATTTATACTTCTTTTTATATATCAACAGGTTACTACTACATCCAACAACAAAAGACCAAGAACATTTGGACGGAAATACATATCTAATTATCCACAAAAAGTTGTAAAAAGCATATTGCAAGGTAATTTCCTTAAATATAAAAAACAAAAAACAATTAAACAAATGATATAGTATACAAACACAAATGAAAAAAATTAAAAAACATCATCATTACAAATTATAAACAATGTTGAAATATTTTTTCTTTCAGCTTTCAAAACTTTCAACGACCATAAAGAAGAAAAACAAGGTAATTTTCACATCAATAAATTATTACATTAATAATTGTACTTCTCTTATTATAAAGAAATTGATTTTTTGTCTCCCACAGAAAAAAACATATAGCAGGTAAATAGATTGTTTAAACTTGACCAAAGAAATGTAAGCAAATAAGCACAAATGTATCTCTTCAAATAAAAATGAAAAACTTTTCTCCAATTATAAAACCTGAACATGTTGTTCCTTAACCAAAAATATACTATTCTATTTCAGACAAATAATTTCAAATATTTTTAATATACTAACAATAAATTTCTTTCTACTTTTTCAGACCACAACACAACTCAAACTCACAAACAAAAGCAAGAAACAACCTAAACAATATTATAAAGGTAAGATTTCTGAAACAAAAACCAATACAAAAAATTAACTATATTTCTCTCCCTAGTAAACTTTTCCATACATTATATATACATAATAAAACCCATTAAATATTTCTCATTTCAGAAACACCAAATCAATAAATCAATTTACCAAACAAAAAGAATCAAACAACATCTAATTCAAAGGTAAGAAAAATTGAACTTTTTTCGATACAACAAATTAACTTTTCTTTCTCCCAATAAAGCATGATTCTTTATATAATAAACCAACAAAGATAGAAAAACAACACAGTTAAAACATTAAACAGAACTTGAAAATGCATGAATTGTAAACTGTTAAATTGATTATATAAAATATACTGTCATTTTTCCTCTAAACAGGTATACACAATAAAATTTTAAATATAACATTAATTTTAATTTTTTTCTCTTTTCAGAAAAAATGTCTACCCCATCCAAGGAAGCAAAATACCTGACATCAAAAAGAGGGAACAGACTACTGAACCATAGTGGGTATGTTTATTGTAAGGAGAGACTATCTGAACCCAGGTGTCATTGGAGGTGTGTGCAATATTACTCAACCCATTGCACAGTCAGAGCGGTTACTCTTGGTGACACTGTTTTAAGAACCACAGACCATAACCACTCTGCCTCTGCAATGGAGATTGAAATTAGAGAAAGAATTAATAAAATTAAAGATATTGCATCCACCTCCAATGAAACCTGTGGTGCAGTTTTAAGGGAGGTATCCCAACACATTCCCCCACATGTTGCAAGTAGTATGCCCACCATACCTAATTTGCGAAGAATTATTCAACGTCAAAAACAGACAAGTAACCCACAAAGAGTAACACCCCAAACGTACTCTGACATAATAATTCCACCTGAACTCTCTATTACTTATTCTAATGAACCTTTCCTATTGCATGACAACCAAAACCCTCAAAAGAGAATAATAATCTTTAGCACACCCCATAATCTAGTAAGATTAGAAAACAGTGATATTTGGATGATGGATGGAACGTTTAAAAGCACGCCCCATCCATTCACCCAAATATACACTATTCATGCATACATTAACAATACTGAAATTCCCTTAGTATACAGTTTACTCCCTGATAAACAATCCTCAACATACACTGAATTATTGTCAGTGATAAAATCTAAAACATCCAACAAAAGTCCGAGAAAGGTAATAATTGACTTTGAATTAACTATGATTAATACAATAACAAAAACATACCCAGATACCCAAATTCAAGGATGTTTCTTTCACTTTTCTCAGGCATATTGGCGAAAACTACAAAAAACATCCTTAATTGAGGATTATATATCAGATAGCAAACTACAGTTTGAACTTAAAAAACTAACTGCCCTTTGCTTTGTTCCTCCTGACAGTGTAGACGAGTACTACACTTCAATTACAGAATCTGAATATTTTACAACAAATGAAGAAAAATTGGCACCTATACTAAATTATTTTGAAGACACATGGATTGGCCATCTAAGCAGGTCGGGTAACAGGAGGAGACCACGTTTCCATGTGGAGTGGTGGAACTGTTACTCGACCAGCTTAGAGGGAGGAGCAAAAACAAACAATGCCATAGAGGGATGGCACAACTCCTTCAACAAATCAATTGGCAAACCTCATCCTAATTTCTATCATTTTTTGGAAATTTTGAAGAAGGAGCAAAGTTTCCAAGAAATGAGAATGTCACAATCATTATCAGGTAGTCTGAACCCACGTATTTCTACCAGAACTAAGGAAATGTCTGAAAGACTATTGGGCGTAATTCAACAGTTTACGTTGACAGTGGCTTCAGACTACCTTGATAATCTTGCTCACATCCTACATTTCTAACACACAAAATATTTTTACTTGTCTGTTTTGCCCTAAAACAACTCCCACTAATTCAATTGATTATTTCCAAACATTTATAAATTAATAATAAAAATCGGGTCTCCTTACCTTCAGATGTTTTCTTTCTTCAACTCTTGGACTTACATTCCATCCATTACTTCAACAAGAGTCCTTTATTTTTTTAAATCCATAGTAAATAACAGAGAATCCATTCGAAAAATCCATAGACCGATGAAAAATATATTAATATGCACACTAAAAACTGTGCATATCTAAAAAACGCACCCAATAAAAAAATCCCGAAAAATAAAGATATTGTTCAAAAAACGCAACAAATTCCAACGTTGCAATCGAATTCTGATCGAAATACAATACCACTTCGATATCTGTAGAAATCCAAAATGAAGCGACCCAATAAAAAAATCCCGAAAATATTTTTTTGTTTGTTGAAAAAACACAACAAATTCCAAGAATTCAATCCATCTGGACCAAAAATCCTGTTAAAAAATAATGATGAACACATCCAAAATTTATTACTTTAAATCACATTGTAAATACATCTAACCGTGACGATGATAAAAATATATTTTTTATTAAAAAGCGTGTCGCTAAACTAAAAAGCACACCTTTCAAAATACTTTTGTTTCATGAAGTGTTCAATATATATACCATTAACCACTTTATGAAACAAAAATAGTTTGTAAAAGAAAGAGACCCGACGTGGGCCTACTACTGCAACATGTAATGGCGGAAATTAGTTGGTAAACACACATCAAAAATACGTAAAACACATTTGCTACATCTAACTACCTCCCTCATCTCTCCTTACAATAAACATTACTACACTACACTATGGGGCCGATTCCGATTCAGGCCGGAAATCTCCCCGACCGAGCCGGACCCGGAGAGATTTCCGACCGAATCGGAACCTAGCAGTCCGACCGAACGAGTACGATGCGTTCGCATGCAATCGGACTCGATTCGGTCGGACTCCCATTGAAGTCAATGGGAGCCGGTCGTACAACGCGTACGCGGGCTCCCATTGACTCAATGGGTGCGAGGCAAACAAGGGCGCCCCCTACAGCGGGTACGCGTCGAAGCGACTCGCGCCATACATGCACAGGTAGGGGGGACCCAGGGGTCCCCCCTGTGTGCGACTCGCGTGGCTACGCATACAGGGGGGTCCGACACGGACCCCCAAAGTCCGGCTCCGACTGTTCTTTGGAGCCGGACTGCGCGAGTCGGTCGGACTGCTCGAGGCGCGCATCGTACTTACCCCGGCCGGGGAGCGTCTCCATTGCGCGGTGCGAGTCATGTCCGTGCGAGTCGGTCGGAGCGGTTGGGTCCCGCGAACGAGTCGGTCGGCGATTTCGCGAGCGCTCGCATTGTACTCGCTCGCCCAGACGCACGTCCGAATCGGTCGGGAAAGAGGGCTCCGAATCGGATCCGGTAAAGCCGAATACGATTCGGTGCCCTACCGGCCGAGATCGGAATCGGCCCCTTAGTATTTTAATAATGTGAATGAATCTAACGGGCCCAACAGCACATACGGTTCACGTTTGGCACACAGCACAGCGGGCATTGAAATGGGACGGGGTCATTACGCAAGCTACGCCTTTATGGGATACTATGAAATTAGGAACCCTGAAAAAAACAAAGGGATTCAAACAGTGGGACTTGATAGGAATATCAAAGGTTGGGGACCTGTGGGAGAAGGAGGGGGTCATCCAATTCACGCAGCTGCAGGACACCTACGGCCTGGCACAGACTGAAACTTATAGATATTTACAGATACGACACGCCCTTATGGCAGCGATACCACCAAACACGCAATTACCGGAGGCCTCACCATTAGAGGACAGACTGTTAACAGACCATTTACAAAAAAGGCAATATCCCAAACATACCGTAAAATAATTAATAATCAAACTGATCCCACGGCAGTACTTAAGGGAAGATGGGAGGTAGATCTGGGAGTACTGGAGGAAGACGACTGGATGGAGGCAACGGCATCGCCAAGGAAATCGCAATACCTTCAAAACTTAGATTAGTGCAGCTAAAAATCCTGCATCGCACGTACTATACACGACCACTACTGCACAAATTAGGCAGGACTGACACCCCACTCTGCCTGCGTCAATGTGGAGCACTGGGGACATTCTGGCACACAATTTGGGACTGTCCATCAATAACGAAGTATTGGGAAGAGATTATGCGTACAGTTTCGCAGGTGACAGGAGTCATGGTACCGCTGGAACCAAAGAGATGTTTGCTCAACATCTGGGAACCCACAGACCTCAATCACGCAGATCAAGGATGGGTGACACTGGGAATGGCGCTGGCAAAACGCAATATAGCACAACATTGGGGGTCACAGTTAACTCCAACGCATTCGAAATGGTGCAAAGACCTAGACCACACTATGATCACCGAAAAATCGGTTTATATACATCGGGGATGCCCCAAGAAGTGGGAAAGGATATGGGGGAAATGGAACACTTTTCGAGGGAATATTTGTGAACCCCTCAGGAAGAACACATGTCTATAGAAAGGGACTGAACATAGGGGGCGGGAGCAGGGAGACAGGTGAAAATAGTAATAACAACTTATCAGACTTGGACGGAAAAAAAAAAAAAAAAAAAGGATATTGTATGTATATTGATTGAAGAGAAATGATGTAAATAAGTGAAAAATGACACTGTGTATGTATTCAAAAGTAAACGCCACTGTAACAACTGCTAATATGTAAAAATGCTAATAAAAAAATAAAAAATAAAAAAATAATGTGAATGAATGAATGAATGAAGTAGCATTTCTAGAGCGCGTGGTTACCCGAAGGCATCCCAGCGCTGCGACATCAGTGATGCTGTAGGCCAATCAAAGAAAAAGAGAGGTTTTCAAAAGTTTCCTGAACTTAAAGTGGTTAGGCTCAGACCGTAGGTGGGGAGGAAGACTATTCCATAGTCTGGCTGCATTGTATGTAAACAGTCGGCCTCCACTCCGGGAGCGTTTAATCTTGGGGACTACAATAAGGCCTTTATTCGCCGATCTAAGGGGTCTGTTAGGGCAGTAGGGTTGAATCCATGAGCGAATCAGACGGGAACCGTTCTCAGAAAGTGCTTTGTGTACGATGCACATTGCCTTAAATTGAATTCTCCGACAAACCGGAAGCCAGTGCAGAGAGGTGAGAGCGGGTTTAGCCGAGATGCACCTCGGAATATTTAGCAGCATGCGCGCCGCACAGTTCTGCACTGTTTGAAGTCTTTTAGTAGTAGATTGCGGGGCTCCCAAATAGATAGCATTAGCATAGTCCAGCCGTGAAAGGATGAGAGCTTGGACCAGCAGTCGTCTGGCAATGAAAGGTAGTAAAGGAAGGATCCTCCGAACCATTCTTAAAAGGCCGTAGCAACAAGCCGCTACTTTACGTGATTGTTCATTGAAGTTTAGATTTGAATCAAGCCAAACTCCTAGGCTTTTAATTTGCTGCTTAGGAACAGGGGGAGGGCCTAGGCAGCTGGGCCAAAAGGAATCAATGTTTAGGGGGGCAGACTTCCCCAACAGCATAAGTTCCGTCTTTGCTCCATTGAGTTTTAAAAATGAGTTGTTCATCCAATAAAAACCTTCTCAAGGCAGGCAGCTAGATTGTGGCCTTGTTGGAATTGTTGAGTCAGAGAAACAATCAGTTGAGTATCGTCAGCGTATGTGACAATCTGTATACCAAAAGGTTATACTGTTTCTGCTAATGACCGTAAGTATATGTTAAACATAGTGGGGCTAAGGGAAGAGCCTTGAGGAACCCCACATGTCAGAGATATTTGTTTAGAGGAGGATTCTTCTTCAAAGACTGTAAAAACCCTATTTTGAAGGAAGGATTGTAGCCATTTTAGAGCTAATCCGGCCACTCCCGCTTCCTAAGTCTTTGAATCATCAAATGATGGTTTACCGTGTCGAAGGCTGCGCTAAGATCTAATAAAATCAGAGCAGCGCAGCCTCCGGCATCAAGAATCTTCCTAGTTTCTTCCACCACGGCAATAAGGGCAGTTTCCGTGCCCTGTCGAGGTCTAAAGCCAGTTTGGGTTGGGTGCAAACGATTATTGTTTTCTAAAAAAGTTGATAAAATAGAGTTCGTATATTTCTCTGCAAGTTTACTTAGTCCGGGTAATAAAGAGATGGGTCGATAGTTAGCCCAGTCTTCAGGGTCCAGGGTGGGCTTCTTCAAAAGTGCTTTGACCCTAGCATGTTTCCAAGAAGACGGCACTATACCCGATTTGAGAGAGATATTAATCACCTCAAGAATAACTGGTGAGACGACCTCACAAATCTGATGGAGAACGGCGGGCGGTGCGGGATCTAAGGGCGAGCCTGATTTTAAATCTCTTAGAAGCCCTAGCAAGGTAGGAAGATCTAACGGCGGAAAATCCTCCAACAAGGTTTGACCTTCCGGAGTGGCTACATTTCCTGATAAAGAAGAATGTTGGTCTACAATTAAAGGGAACAATTTATATATAGCTTGAATTTTCTCAAAGAAAAAATCCGCTATTTGGTTGCACCGCAATTGGGCTTTATCCAAAGCAATAGGAGGAGCCGGAGGTGTAAGGAGAGCTTTAGCGATTTTAAATATTTCTCGCGGTGAGTTTGCCGCTCTTGTAATTTTTTCCTGAAAGTAGAGGGCTTGGGAGTTTTTTACTTCAGTTTTATATATGTTGATAGCTTCTCTATATATGACTTTCCTAGATATGGAAAAATCCTTTCTCCAGCTTCTTTCCAGTTTCTTACATTGCTGTTTCAGTTTCCTTAGTTTATGTGAGTACCAGGGATTATTTTTCCCTCCAGCCTTTTCTGGAATCGCTACTTTGGGGAGGATACGGTTAAGTGATAACTCAAGCCAGTTATTAAAATTCTCATTAGCCACGCTGGGGTTTAAATGAGGTGAGGTTTAAATGTAAATTTGTCTTACCTTAACGCAGCTCTCCCTTGCTTCTGTTCTCTCCAGCGACTATCTCCGTAATGATGAAAGTTACGTTAACGCGTTGACGTCATTGCTTTCTGTAAAGATAAAAAAAGGACATTACCTCTCATTGAAAACAATGGAAAAGCGTGAGAAAATTTTACAAAAATGTATTATAAAATGTTACTGTACATAATAAAAGACAAAATTATTTTTATAAAATATGTCTACTCTATTTTTGTTTATTTTTTCTTAATTTATTTCACTAATTATAAATATGTACATTTATGATTAAAAAATAGTTATAAATACATTACATATGTTGTATTTATTTATACATGTTTATTTATATCCCCCAAAAATTAAAAATGCGATTTTTTTTTTAATTTACCCATTTAAAAATACATATATTATATTTTTTAAACATAAATATGAATTTACATCTACTTTACATTAAATTATATTTTTAATTTTCCCATTAAAAATGTACCCATCATAATATTTAAACATCACAATACCTATTTTTTCATTACTAATTTTTTCATGTTTAGAATATAAAAATGTTTTTTATAACTTAAAAGAATATTTTCTATTCATTTTTACATAACACATAACTACTTACAATTAATATTAATACCTGAATATTAATTTTCCAAAATTATACCTAATCCATGAAATAATTAGTATCATTATTATCATAAATATAAGCTATTTAATAACAAAATTAATACCAAAGTATTTTTTCTTCTTCTAAAAATCAAACTAATATTTTCTATAAATGTTTGCCTAATTAATAACAAGTTAGTATTAATATTCATACCTGAGTATTAATTTACCCAAAAATACCTATTCCATAAAATAATTAATGATTATCAGAAATATTAACTATTTAAAAACAATATTAATACTTGAATATTAATAACTTCCATAAAAAACATATTTATGAATTAATATTTGTTATATTATTAAACATACATTCTCAAAAAGTTAAACAAACACTTACCATACAATACTTACCAATGCGTTGTAAAAGCATGCGTTGTACTTGTACATGCGTGGTAATGGCATGCGTTGTAAAGGATGTCTCCCGTTTAATGCACGTCACAGGTTCGTGCTGACCCGATTCCGTTTGGATATCTTCCATCATTTAATCAGCTTTCCCATTATTAACTGGTCCACCGACATGGGGAAGTATACTTGCGATGAAATCTCTCTGCAGTTTACCATGCATACTGTCTTGTTTTGCAAACATTTCCTTGAGGCTAGAAAAAAATGTTAAACCCCTGTTAAGACAATTGGGCTTTGTGCAATGCCGACCAGCTTTTTTGTATTTGCAAATGTTACCTACCATTTATATATGTACTGTAATGGCTCGATTCTTATGGGCCATTGTCAATCTTAGGCCGCGGCTATAGTGAAACCTGAAATGCACTGTGTGCGCCTTTGATGATTGCACTTGTATTTATGTACTGTAGTTTTTTAAGCTTTTTTAACTTGTTCAAATTTTATATTGTTTTTCACTTTTTATGGAAGTTCTAATGCAGCTTTTATGATTCATTTGTATATTCGAATAAAGCTTATTTTGATTGATTGATTGATCTCACTGTGTAATACACTTACCAACCCCTTTAGTTCCAGTAGGTTTATTCTGTAATGCCCTCAGCTCAACCCTCCGTAGCTATGGAACTGAGCAGCAAAGCTTACCTAGAGGAACAAGTGTAAAGCAATTAAACAGCATCAAAAGAATTGAAGAAGAAATCGACATGACACAAGAAATCTGACACCGATATAGAAATAAACTGGATTTTTATAAGAATTTAGACACTAGAACAACAAAGATCCATCAGAGGGCTCTGGACATGTTGAATTTACAAGCAATTATAAATCAAAGCAATTTCACTCAACAGTGAACAAGCCTTGGCAAAGTCAACAAATTTGACACTTGGAAACATTTTGACAGGTGTCAGTGCGTAAGTGTCAGTGCGGTCGGTTAGAAGTACTTGCGGCAACCAACTCTGGCAGGAAGCTAGTCAGGGAGACCAGCAAGGTCCAGAAGAAGCAGTCCTTCAGCAGTTCCAGGCATTTTATCCGCGTTGCAATGGATTCCTCCGGAGTGGTCCTAATGCAAGGGATGAATGATGCTGAAGATGCTCCAAGGATGCTGTGGATCGATGCGGTTGATGGGGGTCTTTCTGCAGGGATTCCCTGGTCCATGAAGATGTTGAGGAGGTCCTGTTTGCGGGGTCGATGTCCCACAAACTCCTCTCTAGTCTGGCATGGTCCAGTCACCACTAGAATACCAGTTGCCCATTATTGCGGTCACAGGCCAATCTTTCCTGAGTTGATAACTTTCCTTCTGAGGGTCCCAGCAGCTCTCCGACAGCACTTCCTGGTTCAGCAAACTCAGGTGCTACTCTGTGTGTCGGGTCTTGGTCCTTGGTGCTGCAAACAGCACTGATAGCGAGCTAAAGACTTTGGCCTTTCAACTTGCCACACCAGGCTTTTTCAGCTGTTGTGTCCCTATACTACGAACAGGGGGCCAGTCAGCTGGACCTTGGAGCCTCTTGGCTTGACTGGGCTCTGGAGACAGCTTCTCCTTGCACAGTACACAGCAGGCACAGTCTCTCTCTTCGCTTGCCAGCAGGTGCAGTCTCTCTTTGCTGGCTCCTCGGTCCAACAGGGCAGTCCTCCTTCGGTCCTCCTTCCAAGTCGGTCGAGATCTGAGGTCTGGGTGCCAGGGGTGCCCTCTTTATGCTCGAAAAGTGCCCCCAGGACAGGATGCGGTTGGTGGCCAATGGGCTACCAGGTTCCCTCCCACATGGTGGCCACTTCCTGTAGAGTGTGGCATCTGTCTATCCCAGGATGCACCATTCTGCCCACTCACAATATGGCTACACGCCCGTGGGGAAAACGGTTTGGCAACTGGTTTCCCCTCTCTGCTTCCCGTGCCAGCCTGTCACCCTCTACAATGGGGCAGCCATCCCTCCTAGTGTTACACATCCCCCTTCAAAGTCGGCTTCACCTTTGAAGCCCGCCTTTAGTAGCTAACACCCAAGTGGCTTTCTGCAGGACGGAGGTGACACCTCTGGTATGCAGAGCATTGAGCAGCCAGACTGCAAGTGAATGCTTCTTTCAAGCCAGAGAAAACAGACTGGTTTGCTAGTGGTCAGAGTGTTTTTCTTGTTAGCCTCTGATCTATTTGGCGGAAGAGCTGGGAGCCAAAATTATAGCTTATGCTGACGACACTCAGCTGCTGTTTACCTGGGGAAAATCTGACTGCTCCCCGCTACTGGCCAAAAATTGCCTCGCAGCAGTCTTTCAATGGCTTTCCTCAGCACAGCTCAAATGTAATGAGGGTAAGTCTGAAATTCTTCTCTATGGGACCTTTCCTCCCCAGTTCAGAGAAACTCTATGGCCAGCGGATTTTCCTTTGCCAGCCGCAACGGGGCAACCCGCGAAAAATCTGGGAGTCTGGTTCGAGGAGAATCTTTCCTTCTCCACCCGGATTAAGAAGTTAGCGGGGAACTGCTTTGGGCTTCTTAAATCCCTTAGGAAATTCCTCCCTCTTCTTCCCAGAGCAGCTAAGGAAACTGACCAGGGCCTTGATTCTTTCGCAACTCGATTACGCCAAAGCTTTGTACACCGGCCTGCCGGGTTATCTTCTTAATAAATTACAGGTTGTTCAAAATGCCGCTGCTAGACTTGTCTTTAACATCCCGATGAGAAGCAGGGTTAGACAGCACTTGCGATCCCTTCACTGGCTACCCGTGGTTAACCGAGTCAAGTTTAAAGCCCTGGCCCTGGTCTATCGGGCACTGCACGACTGCGGCCCCTCCTATCTACGGAAGAGGTTCCAGTTCTATGTCCCTGCCAGACATCTTCGGTCATCTTCTCAGTTCCTGGCTCATACCCCTCGCTTCCGTCTTACCAGAGTGGGAGGCAGCTCACTAGCTGTCAGAGCCACCTCAGCCTGGAATTCACTCCCTTTGGCTCTTCGCAGTATTCAAGACTTCTGTCAATTTAAAAAAAAAACTGAAGACCTATCTTTTTATTTAAACGAATCATCACATGTCTGTGCTTGCCTTCCCTTTCCCCAGGCTCGCGCCGGGACACTCCTCGGAGTATCTGTGCACGCTACAAGTGCAAATAACATAACATAACAGATGTTAAATTATTCTAGGACAATATTAGCAAATGATGAAGTCCTGGAGAGCGCATGCCCTAGAATCTTGGGATAAGAGCAGTGCTTAATTTGATCCGTTGGTTGCCAGTGGGCTCTACCGGCACTTGTTTTCGGAGACCAGCACTTACTTTCCCTGATCAGACATTTCCTGAGGGAAAAACGTAAAAATCGGAAAGATGAAGTAAGAGAAAGACGGGAAAAGCAGCCACAAGGGGAGTAAACTGCTACAGTGAGATAAAGTGGCAGGGAGTGTCGACCAGTAAATGGGGCAGAGCCGAGGCCAGGGCACTCTCTCATCGGGAAGCTCATGGACTACGGAAACGCCCCATTGCAGCTGCATGGGACCACCTGCTGTATGCCTTCCAGGGCACGCCGGATACCGACACTGCTTCAAATTGTCATGACACACTGCACCATTGGCTATCGAGAACATCCCTGCTAACGGAAGCTTTACTTTCCCTCCCGGCCAGCCCCCCAGCCAACAACGCCCCCTTATCACCTAGGCACGAGTCGCAACCTCGTTGCATGCTGCTTTACAATGTTGTACTCGATGCCGCGGATGGGTGGTTGACGAACAGCATACCACCACTACTCACCACATGACATTCACGCTTTCTACAAGGCTCATGGTTTAATTATTAGTTGAGTTCCTTAAATCTGTACTGCCATGACAGTATGTACGAGTGTTTGTATGTACTGAGTCACTCTACAACACACCGGCAATACTATTGTTGGCACATCTATTTGATGATTATACCGATTGTACCGTACTGCATAAAATCTCAATAAAGATGGATTAAAATAAAAAGTGGGGGCATGGAGGTCTGATAATGGATTAAAGAGGCATGAGGTGATTTAAGACTATATCCGGCATGCTGAAATGTAATTACACTGGTGGCAGGCTTCTGAGGAGAGCTTTGGGCACCAACACTAATTATTTTACAAATTAAGCACTGGATAAATGACCCTTTAATAAATGGTCGGCAGTGACTTCCGCCGCAGCCCCTCTTGGCATACGGCATCACGCAACCAGTGCTAGACAGGGCACTCTGCTCACAGCTATCTTCTCGGCAGCCCTCTCCTGGCATAAGGGGATACCAGACTTGAATCTGCACATGGACAATGGCCTGATGGGTGCAGCAGCTGTCTCTTTATACTTCGTACCTGGAGTCCACTCGGCTGGACCCCTGACTGGTCCTCGCTCCCTCCAACGCTCTCCTCACCCTTACAGGGCATACTGATCTTGGCAAACAGACATGTGCTTGGGCTCCAGAGCAGGTGGTCTTGTTTTCCCTGGGTGATGTCCTCTTACCCAGCAGGGAGACCAGCAGGCCTTGGCACTCAGTCTTGGTCACAGGCAGAAGTCTTGCAGAGCACCCCCTCCTCACACAGCCTGTCTGGCTGCTTGGCAGATGACAAATATTTGGGATCTCAACCTCCCCTTATAGTCCATTTCCAGACACCAAATGTGATTTAGGGTCTGGGCCTTTGAAGTTGTATGTTGAGGTTCTGCTTCTTTTGAAGTATACCCTTCTCCTCTCCCTCTCCCTCTTCCTCTTGAAAGGCTGTCTGTTGCAGCAGGAGACTCCAGAGCTAATAGTCCCACAACACTGGCCATGGGAATGACTAGAGCCAAACCTGCTACAGTGATATGTGCATCGAAAGGTTAATCCTGGGCTCCTACTCCTACTCTTTGTGATTCCCTCATCAGTCCCCTCTCCTTCCTGAGATGTGTCCAGGCCCCTGCCTTGTGATCTCTCACTGAATCAAAGAGCAACCTTTGAAATGTACAGAGAGGGTCCCTCTCTCCCTTCTCTAGTGTGTCTCTCCCAGCGCACAGGAATGCAGCAATAAACAAATCTGTCGGCGGGGGAGGGGGGGGGGGGGAGTCCTCTACCTCCACCTCCTCATGTCTTCACAAGGCAGGCTGCGCTTTGTACAAGGGAACCCAGTGGCCTCCATATAATGTACTATTACAGGCACACTTGCACTTAGGCTATGCACACAGCACAGACACACTAACCGGTACTGTTACCTCCATGCATTTTGCCACCGCAGGCACACATACATTCAGCACACACATTCACTCCGTGCTCTGCACAACACTTCACCCTTCATGTATTGTACTTCTTGCAGCACATACACTCAGTACATGCTTTCATTGTGCACATACAGCACAGCACTGTATCTTTCATGTAATGTGCGCCTCGCAGGTATACATACACACAATAAATATGTTATCAAAAATGAGAACACATGCACTCACCGCAGAGCATTGCTCTATCTCTGTACTGTATCCTTCCCAGGCACACATACATCCAGTACAGATTCACCACTCCTGCGCTGGCCAGCACTTTATATCTAACTGATGTAGGACAAGGGTGAGTTAAGCACAAAGCGGCGGAACTTTAAAAAGGTGAGTGAACTGGCAGGCCTCACTCAGTGACACATGCTAACAAGCATTTGCAATGCAATAGGTCTCGCATTTGCCAGAGTTTAAGCTATTGGCATTGTAATGACAATGCTTTTATTTATTTGTTTTCAAAACCCACACATAAATAAAAGCATTGTAATTTACAATGCCAATAGATCAAACTCTAGCAAATGCGGGACCTATTGCATTGCAAATGCTTGTTGTTCATGTCCCAGCTTGTTAATCTTCAGTCTGTCCCTGCCGTTGAGCATTGCCTCTTCAAATCTCTTTTGATTGTTTGCTTTCGCAGCTGCCACTGCTTGCTTTTCAAGAACTTTTTCTTTTCTTGTGTGTTAAGTACGCCATGGGAGGTGATGTGTGTTTGAGATGTCGCCTTCATGTATTTCTCTCCCCTGCACACCATGTGGCTCTGTCGTAACTCTGCTTCTCCAGGCCCCCTTCAGGTTGCATTCTGACATCTTCTTACCATTGCTTACCGCACCCCTTGTGTTGCTTTCCTCATCCACACCGCCCTCCGCTCGCTCGGCCGTTGCTGCTTCTCCCATCTTTGCCCTCTGTGTTGCTTCTCCTGGATCCCCATGTTGGTTTTGCCTCCCATATTGCCCTGAACGTGTTGCTTTTAACCCTCTCAACGTGTTGCTTCCACGCCCTCACCATTTCCCGTGTTGCTTCTGTGTGCCCCCCTTTAATGCGGACAGCCATCCCATATTGTAGGCGTACGCATGGGTGCTGAAGACGCCTACAAAAACAACAAGACGACTCCTGAGAAGCTCCCGAGCAAATGAACGGCTGAGAACGGTCATTGAGAGACTTCACTTTCCGCGTTGGTGTTTTTGGTCCAGATGGTTATGTAAGCGTCCTCATGTGGACATTATGATCAGCGTGGCAGCGGTTGGTGAGCCGAAGGGGTGAGTTCAACCTGTATGCTTTTTAAGCCAGGCCCACTCCGCCAGTGCCCATTCTAACTAATGGTAATAAGTTCCTGGTTGTGACGTCACGCAGCACAGGATGCGCAGTGCAGCGATTGGGTTTTAGGCATGGAAAGTGGGCGGGACCTTGGGTTGTCACCGTAGACGTCAGCGGTTTTTGCGGAAGTGTATGATGATGGCGATGGAGTTAGGCAGACAGCAGCAGGAGGGTGCATTTGGCTCGTTACCTGTCGACCCGCTTCCCGGTTCACGTGCCCCATTTGCCTGGAGGTCTTCGAGAACCCCGTGAGAGTCAAGTGCGGACATGTGCGAGTGTGGCACCCGCGGACCTAAGCTCAACAAGAGCCGGTGAGTGGTGCATGCAGCGCGCCGCGCCTGGACAGGAGATGTGCACGCGTATGGTGCGAGCAGGCGTTGTGATAACGCCGCGAGCCGTATGCGTGCACATCTCCTGTCTGTTAGCTTTGGCACAGACAGTTGATGTGCACGCGTACGGCTTGCGGCGTTATTACAACTCCTGCTCGCACCATACGCGTGCACATCTCCTGTCCAGGACTTGCCGTACACGTGCACATGTCCTGTCCCCCTTCGCAAGCAAGTCAGCAACAATAGATCTCGCTTACGCGAGCAGCGCATGGCGCTGCGTCGCTAGGCGAGACCTAAAAAGGACCTGTTCACTCCTACTGATCACTACATAATATGCTGCCACCACCGCGCTCGTGCTGTTTAACTCCTGGTGAAGACAATAGCCTTCCACCACTATGACTGTAGTACTTTGGGTGCCCCTCTCTGTCCAACAAGACAGCAATACATGAGATAGGCCTGTGTCATGGCGCACACGCATGATCCGTGTTTGCCCATGACAACAAAAATCAGCATGAGGGATCCAGACAACAGTACATTGGGCACTCAGGGCGGGGTACACGCCCATTACCATTTAGAGGACTTTTCTGCTCCAACAAACACAAATACCGGCAATCGAAACTGTGGGGTGCGCAGATCCGCCGAGAAGCACTGCCAGATATCTTCCAAAAATTCCAACAATAGTGGGGAATCAAAAAGGCAGCTCAACAATGTCTGTGGGCTTGTTACATACCTTAGAAGCTCATCGCCGGATCGTAGTAGCCAACATCTTCAGAGAGTGAAGTCAGAAAGTGATGAATGTAGGAACAGTGTTTACATGATATAAATGAGCCCACAACCAGGGCAGCAGGATATGTAGGATCTGGAGCCACCTAGCAACTCCTGCAAGAACCTTGCAGCAAGACTTCAGAACCCACAGTAGTCAACTTCCAGAATGTGAATATAGAACCATGCAGATAAGATGCACAGTAATAGACCTAGAGGGGATGTAAACTAAGAATTCATCTTGTATTATTTACTAAAAGGACTTGGCAGAACGTTTGCAGGTGAAGTTTGTGGATGTCAGAAACAGTCAAACCAGCTATGGTCCAGCAGCCACAAAGGGGCATGAAGCTCAGCACACATACAAATAAAGGTGCATGACTCATCATGCACAGCATATGATACTTCTCAAGAATTGCAGCAAGGAAGTATAGTGCTTATCTGTCAAGGTCCCAGCGACACTTACAAAAGGAGCAATTGCTGCAACAGCAGTTGCAAGTGGAAAACACGGCAAACTGACTCCAGGCGAGAGGGGGGCTAGAAAGGGGACACCGGGAAGTAGATCCTGTAAAGAGGGGTGGTTTCGAGTAGTTAGCAGTCGCGGCTCCTGGAGGGAGTGCAGCGGGGGAGTGGGGCGGGGAGGGGCAGGGTGGGGGGTAGTAAACTCCGGCATACGGCCGAACGGAGGGAAGTACATAAATAAATAAAACAAATTACATTGCGCGCGCTGCAACGCCAAATGGCGATGCGGCGCGCGCAATGTAATTTGGTTCATTCATTTATTTATGTACTTACCATTGTTCGGCCGTATGCTGGAGTTTACTGCCCCCCACCCTGCCCCTCCCCCGCCCCACCGCCTCGCAGCACTCCCTCCAGGAGCCGCGACTGGTAGTTAGTGGCCCGCTGTTGTTGAAACGGACCATACACTTTTAGTCTTTTTTTAAAATAACTTTTAATTGCTACAAAGAATTAACAGAACAGAATGCCATTAACATTTGTAGCAGTACATTACAAGTTTTAGTACAGGCTGATGTACGTAGAAATAAACAGTGATTTGGTCAGTAAGAACATCTATTGAGGCTGAGAAAAACTAATATAAACCCACTCTCAGTCCACGGCAATGACATATTTTTGTCATTGTGCAAACATTATATCTGAAAAATCAAAATTTGAGTACAAGTTAAGAGGTGTGTCTGGTAGTAGATAGACTAGGTGTCTTTGGGTCAAGAAGTATGAGGTAATATAGCAACATAGATGTCAATAGTCAATATGTTCTTTATTCGGTTTAAGCATTTTAAAGCATAAAAGTACATGATAAAAATGCAAGATAAAAACAACACAATATATATTATACATTTTAAAATCAGGGCCACCGTTGCCATGAGGAGGTTACTATAATAAAAGTTCATATCGAGCATAGGCCAGCAAATTTAAAATACAGATATGAACTCAAGAATAAGCTAAAATTCTAGTGCAGACATTGATTTACGTGATAGCACTGTGACTTTCAGAAACAAGGTGACACAATTAATAATGTCCTCATTATCCAATCAATACATTATTGGCTTCTCTGAAATTACTAATGTGTAGCTTCTTGATCACAGGAAGCAAGATAGTTTTGGTGTATATAGAATAAAAACTACAGAAAAATAAAAAGTGCTGCATAGATTGACCTGATTTCCCATCACAGGGACGGGTGTCTAAGTTAGCTTGAAAGCCTAATGGGAAGTTCAATTAATATTTTATAGTACCTTCCCTGAAATGGAAAAGTAAACTACGCTCCCAGTGATTCGTATGGCCAATCAAGTAACTTTGGGGTGAACCAATCCGCCCCTGATTTCTGCTTAGATAGCCCAATACTCTTGGTTTTGCTGACTCCCTCTTTATTATCTCCCCCTGCACATGTTGGTACCCACATACCTGCAACTGTTTTTTGGTGATAGAACATGGGCCCTCGGGGTTATCAAATAGCTGGTTGAGACCAATCATGCGCAGACAGGATTCGATGTACTTTAGCCAGGGGATTTTCCTGCCATTGTCACATGCAAGGCAATCTTTTATGATATTTTTTGTGAGTGCTCCCTCTGTGTTTTGCCAAATTGCATGCCAAAAAAGCAGCGGGCGGGCGCTAATGTAGTCTTCAACGAAGGTAAGACCCAGCTCGTCGTGGCAGATGAAACTAGAGATCGGGACCCTCAGCAACTTTCTACAGAATCTATTTTCCTCTAATTGCACTCTCCAAACCTCAGCCCCATAGGTCGCGGACGGTAGACACTGTGATCTATAGATCTACAGTGATGGAATTAAAACATTCCCTTTCTTAGGTTGTGGCAGGCTGAATAATGAGCCTACAGCTCTAGACGATTTGTTCTCACTGTTTACTATATGTGTTTTCCAAGAGCTACTGTCATTAAAAGTCATGCCTAGATAGGTGAAAGTGCTTGTGCTGAATAACCTATGTTCGCCTAACTTCAGGGATGGTGTGTTGTATTTCTTAGGGCCACAGGACATAATAAAAGATTTATTAAAATTTGTTTGTAAGTCTAATGATGCCATAAATTTGATGAAGCCGTTCACTAAAAGAGAGAGGGCCTTCGGTGTGCGGGCCATCAACACAGCGTCGTCCGCATACAACAAGGCGGGTAGCGGCGAAGTTCGAATCAAAGGAACATCGGTAGTAACAGTAGTTAGAAAAGAGTGAAGATCATTAATATATAAAATAAATAAAAGGGGGGCTAAAACGCAACTTTGTCTGACGCCTCTCATAATATTATCGTTTGAGACCTCACCACTGATGTTGATCCTTACTCTAGCTTTCATTCCTCTGTACAGATAAGCTAAAAAGTGTACTATCGCTTGTTCTAGACCCGTGGTACTCATAGAACGGCCAGCGGCCCAGCAGGCCTTCCTTGGCGGCCCCGGACCTTGCAGGTAATGTACCCATGGCCCCCCAGAGAGAGAGAGAGAGAGAGAGGAGAGAGAGTGGGGAGAGAGAGCGGAGAGTGAGAGTGGAGAGAGAGAGAGAGTGGAGAGAGAGAGTGGAAAGAGAGTAGAGAGAGACTGACTGACTGAGAGACTGACTGACTGAGAGACTGACTGACTGACAGAGAGACTGACAGAGAGACTGACTGAGAGACTGACTGACTGAGAGACTGACTGACAGAGAGAGAGAGACTAACTGACTGAGGGAGAGAGAGACTGACCGACAGAGAGAGAGACTGACTGGGACTGACTGAAAGAGACTGACAGAGAGAGACTGAATGACTGACTGAGAGAGAGACTGACTGACTGAGACTGACTGACAGGGAGAGACTGACTGAGAGAGAGACTGACTGAGAGAGAGACTGACTCACTGACAGAGAGAGACTGACAGAGAGAGACTGACAGAGAGAGAGAGACAGAGAGACTGACAGAGAGAGACTGACAGAGAGAGACTGACAGAGAGATAGACTGACTGACAGAGAGAGAGAGACTGACAGAGACTGACTGACAGAGACTGACTGACAGAGAGAGACTGACAGAGAGAAAGACTGACTGACAGAGAGAGAGACTGACTGACAGAGAGAGAGACTGACTGACTGGGACTGACAGAGAGACTGACTGAGAGACTGACTGACTGAGAGAGAGACTGACTGAGAGAGAGACTGACTGAGAGAGAGACTGACTGAGAGAGAGACTGACTGAGAAAGAGACTGACTGAGAGAGACTGACTGACTGAGAGAGACTGACTGAGAGAGACTGACTGAGAGAGACTGACTGACAGAGAGAGACTGACAGAGAGAGAGACTGACTGACAGAGAGAGACAGAGAGAGACAGAGAGAGAGAGACTGACAGAGAGAGACTGACTGAGAGATTGACAGAGAGAGAGACTGACTGACTCAGAGAAAGAGACTGACTGAGACTGACAGAGAGAGACAGAGAGACTGACAGGGAGAGAGAGACTGACTGACTGAGAGACGGACTGACTGACAGACAGACAGACTGACTGACTGAGGGAGAGAGAGACTGACTGACAGAGAGAGACATACAGAGAGAGAGACTTACAGAGAGAGAGACTGACAGAGAGAGAGACTGACTGACTGGGACTGACTGAGAGAGACTGAATGACTGACTGAGAGAGAGACTGACTGACAGAGAGACTGACAGGGAGAGACTGACTGACAGAGACTGACTGAGAGAGAGACTGACTGACAGAGAGACTGACAGGGAGAGACGGACTGATTTAGAGAGACTGACAGAGAGACTGACAGAGAGAGAGACTGACAGAGAGACTGACACAGAGAGAGAGACTGACAGAGAGACTGACTGACAGAGACTGACTGACAGAGAGACTGACTGACAGAGACTGACTGACAGAGAGACTGATAGAGAGAGACTGACACAGAGAGACTGACACAGAGAGACTGACTGAGAGAGACTGACTGACAGAGAGACTGACTGACAGAGAGACTGACTGACAGAGAGACTGACTGACAGAGAGAGACTGACTGACAGAGAGACTGACTGAGAGAGAGAATGACTGAGAGAGAGACTGACTGAGAGAGACTGACTGAGAGAGACTGACTGAGAGAGACTGACTGACAGAGAGAGACTGACAGAGAGAGAGACTGACTGACAGAGAGAGAGACAGAGAGAGACAGAGAGAGAGAGACTGACAGAGAGAGACTGACTGAGAGATTGACAGAGAGAGAGACTGACTGACTCAGAGAAAGAGACTGACTGAGACTGACAGAGAGAGACAGAGAGAGAGAGACTGACAGACGGAGAGAGACTGACTGAGAGATTGACAGAGAGAGAGACAGAGAGAGACTGACTGACTCAGAGAAAGAGACTGACTGACTGAGACTGACAGAGAGAGACAGAGAGACTGACAGAGAGAGAGAGACTGACTGACTGAGAGACGGACTGACTGACAGACAGACAGACTGACTGACTGAGGGAGAGAGAGACTTACAGAGAGAGAGACTTACAGAGAGAGAGACTTACAGAGAGAGAGACTGACTGAGAGAGAGAGTCTGACTGACTGGGACTGACTGAGAGAGACTGACTGAGAGAGAGACTGAATGACTGACTCAGAGAGAGACTGACTGACAGAGAGACTGACAGGGAGAGACTGACTGATTTAAAGAGACTGACAGAGAGAGACACTGACAGAGAGAGACACTGACAGAGAGACTGACTGACAGAGACTGACTGACAGAGACTGACTGAGACTGACTGACAGAGACTGACTGACAGAGAGACTGACTGACAGAGAGACTGATAGAGAGAGACTGACAGAGACTGACACTGAGAGAGACTGACACTGAGAGAGACTGACAGAGAGACTGACTGAGAGAGACTGACTGAGAGAGACTGACTGAGAGAGACTGACTGAGAGAGACTGACTGACAGAGAGACTGACTGACAGAGAGACTGACTGACAGAGAGACTGACAGAGAGAGAGACTGACTGGGACTGACTGGGACTGACTGAGAGAGACTGACAGAGAGAGACTGACTGACTGACTGACAGAGAGAGAGAGAGAGACTGACTGGGCGAGAGAGACTGACTGGGCGAGAGAGACTGGGCGAGAGAGACTGGGCGAGAGAGACTGACAGAGAGACTGACAGAGAGACTGACTGAGAGAGACTGACAGAGAGACTGACTGAGAGAGACTGACTGAGAGAGACTGACTGAGAGAGACTGACTGAGACTGACTGAGAGAGACTGACTGAGAGAGACTGACTGAGCGAGACTGACTGAGCGAGACTGACTGAGCGAGACTGACTGAGAGAGACTGACTGAGCGAGACTGACTGAGAGAGACTGACTGAGAGAGACTGACAGAGAGAGACTGACAGAGAGAGACTGACAGAGAGAGACTGACTGACAGAGAGAGACTGACAGAGAGAGAGAGACAGAGAGACTGACAGAGAGAGACTGACAGAGAGAGACTGACTGAGAGATAGACTGACTGACAGAGAGAGAGAGACTGACAGAGACTGACTGACAGAGAGAGACTGACAGAGAGAAAGACTGACTGACAGAGAGAGAGACTGACTGACAGAGAGAGAGGCTGACTGACTGGGACTGACAGAGAGACTGACTGAGAGACTGACTGACTGAGAGAGAGACTGACTGAGAGACTGACTGACTGAGAGAGAGACTGACTGAGAGAGAGACTGACTGAGAGAGAGACTGACTGAGAGAGAGACTGACTGAGAGAGAGAATGACTGAGAGAGAGACTGACTGAGAGAGACTGACTGACTGAGAGAGACTGACTGAGAGAGACTGACTGACAGAGAGAGACTGACAGAGAGAGAGACTGACTGACAGAGAGAGACTGACAGAGAGAGAGACTGACTGACAGAGAGAGACAGAGAGAGACAGAGAGAGAGAGACTGACAGAGAGAGACTGACTGAGAGATTGACAGAGAGAGAGACTGACTGACTCAGAGAAAGAGACTGACTGAGACTGACAGAGAGAGACAGAGAGACTGACAGGGAGAGAGAGACTGACTGACTGAGAGACGGACTGACTGACAGACAGACAGACTGACTGACTGAGGGAGAGAGAGACTGACTGACAGAGAGAGACATACAGAGAGAGAGACTTACAGAGAGAGAGACTTACAGAGAGAGAGACTTACAGAGAGAGAGACTGACAGAGAGAGAGACTGACTGACTGGGACTGACTGAGAGAGACTGAATGACTGACTGAGAGAGAGACTGACTGACAGAGAGACTGACAGGGAGAGACTGACTGACAGAGACTGACTGAGAGAGAGACTGACTGACAGAGAGACTGACAGGGAGAGACGGACTGATTTAGAGAGACTGACAGAGAGACTGACAGAGAGAGAGACTGACAGAGAGACTGACACAGAGAGAGAGACTGACAGAGAGACTGACTGACAGAGAGACTGACTGACAGAGAGACTGACTGACAGAGAGACTGATAGAGAGAGACTGACACAGAGAGACTGACACAGAGAGACTGACTGAGAGAGACTGACTGACAGAGAGACTGACTGACAGAGAGACTGACTGACAGAGAGACTGACTGACAGAGAGACTGACTGACAGAGAGACTGACTGACAGAGAGACTGACTGACAGAGAGACTGACTGACAGAGAGACTGACTGACAGAGAAAGACAGACTGACTGGGACTGACTGAGAGAGACTGACTGGGACTGACTGAGAGAGACTGACTGGGACTGACTGACTGGGACTGACTGAGAGAGACTGACTGAGAGAGACTGACTGAGAGAGACTGACTGAGAGAGAGAGACTGACAGAGAGAGACAGAGAGAGAGAGACTGACAGACGGAGAGAGACTGACTGAGAGATTGACAGAGAGAGAGACAGAGAAAGAGACTGACTGACTCAGAGAAAGAGACTGACTGACTGAGACTGACAGAGAGAGACAGAGAGACTGACAGAGAGAGAGAGACTGACTGACTGAGAGACGGACTGACTGACAGACAGACAGACTGACTGAGGGAGAGAGAGACTTACAGAGAGAGAGACTTACAGAGAGAGAGACTTACAGAGAGAGAGACTGACTGAGAGAGAGAGTCTGACTGACTGGGACTGACTGAGAGAGACTGACTGAGAGAGAGACTGAATGACTGACTCAGAGAGAGACTGACTGACAGAGAGACTGACAGGGAGAGACTGACTGATTTAAAGAGACTGACAGAGAGAGAGACTGACAGAGAGAGACTGACAGAGAGACTGACTGACAGAGACTGACTGACAGAGACTGACTGACAGAGACTGACTGACAGAGAGACTGACTGACAGAGAGACTGATAGAGAGAGACTGACAGAGACTGACACTGAGAGAGACTGACACTGAGAGAGACTGACAGAGAGACTGACTGAGAGAGACTGACTGAGAGAGACTGACTGAGAGAGACTGACTGAGAGAGACTGACTGAGAGAGACTGACTGAGAGAGACTGACTGACAGAGAGACTGACTGAGAGAGACTGACTGACAGAGAGACTGACTGACAGAGAGACTGACTGACAGAGAGACTGACTGACAGAGAAAGACTGACAGAGAGAGAGACTGACTGGGACTGACTGACTGGGACTGACTGAGAGAGACTGACAGAGAGAGACTGACTGACTGACTGACAGAGAGAGAGAGAGAGACTGACTGGGCGAGAGAGACTGACTGGGCGAGAGAGACTGACTGGGCGAGAGAGACTGGGCGAGAGAGACTGGGCGAGAGAGACTGGGCGAGAGAGACTGACAGAGAGACTGACTGAGAGAGACTGACAGAGAGACTGACTGAGAGAGACTGACTGAGAGAGACTGACTGAGAGAGACTGACTGAGACTGACTGAGAGAGACTGACTGAGAGAGACTGACTGAGCGAGACTGACTGAGCGAGACTGACTGAGAGAGACTGACTGAGCGAGACTGACTGAGAGAGACTGACTGAGAGAGACTGACTGAGAGAGACTGACAGAGAGAGACTGACAGAGAGAGACTGACAGAGAGAGAGACTGACTGACAGAGAGAGACTGACTGACAGAGAGAGACTGACAGAGAGAGAGACTGACTGACACAGAGAGAGAGACAGAGAGAAGAGACTGACTGAGACTGACAGAGAGAGACAGAGAGAGAGACTGACAGAGAGACTGACAGAGAGAGACAGAGAGAGAGACTGACAGAGAGACTGACAGAGAGACTGACAGAGAGACTGACAGAGA
This sequence comes from Calotriton arnoldi, assembly GCA_963921515.1. NCBI lineage: Eukaryota > Metazoa > Chordata > Amphibia > Caudata > Salamandridae > Calotriton > Calotriton arnoldi. The sequence goes on along the minus strand of CAWUFW010006383.1, from coordinate 19,107 downwards.
GACTGACAGAGAGACTGACAGAGAGACTGACAGAGAGACTGACAGAGAGACTGACAGAGAGAGAGACTGACAGAGAGAGAGACTGACAGAGAGAGAGACTGACTGACTGAGAGAGACTGACTGACTGAGAGAGACTGACTGACTGAGAGAGACTGACTGACTGAGAGAGACTGCCTGACTGAGAGAGAGACAGACTGACTGACTGAGGGAGAGAGAGACTGACTGACTGAGAGAGAGACAGACTGACTGACTGAGGGAGAGACAGACTGACTGACTGAGGGAGAGACAGACAGACTGACTGACTGAGGGAGAGAGAGACTGACTGACAGAGAGAGAGACTTACAGAGAGTGAGACTGACTGAGAGAGAGACTGACTGACTGGGACTGACAGAGAGACTGACTGACAGAGAGACTGACTGAGAGAGAGACTGACTGAGAGAGAGACTGACTGACAGAGAGACTGACTGACAGAGACTGACTGAGAGAGACTGACTGAGCGAGACTGACTGAGCGAGACTGACTGAGAGAGACTGACTGAGAGAGACTGACTGAGAGAGACTGACAGAGAGAGAGACTGACTGACAGAGAGAGAGACTGACTGACAGAGAGAGACTGACTGACAGAGAGAGACTGACTGACAGAGAGAGACTGACTGACAGAGAGAGACTGACAGAGAGAGAGAGACTGACAGAGAGAGAGACTGACTGACACAGAGAGAGAGACAGAGAGAAAGAGACTGACTGAGTCTGACAGAGAGAGACAGAGAGAGAGACAGAGAGAGAGACTGACAGAGAGACTGACAGAGAGACTGACAGAGAGACTGACAGAGAGACTGACAGAGAGAGAGACTGACTGACTGAGAGAGACTGACTGACTGAGAGAGACTGACTGACTGAGAGAGACTGACTGACTGAGAGAGACTGCCTGACTGAGAGAGAGACTGACTGACTGAGAGAGAGACAGACTGACTGACTGAGGGAGAGACAGACTGACTGACTGAGGGAGAGACAGACAGACTGACTGACTGAGGGAGAGAGAGACTGACTGACAGAGAGAGAGACTTACAGAGAGAGAGACTTACAGAGAGTGAGACTGACAGAGAGAGACTGACTGACTGGGACTGACAGAGAGACTGACTGAGAGAGAGACTGACTGAGAGAGAGACTGACTGACAGAGAGACTGACTGACAGAGAGACTGACAGGGAGAGACTGACTGATTTAGAGAGACTGACAGAGAGACTGACAGAGAGACTGACAGAGAGAGAGACTGACTGAGAGAGACTGACTGAGAGAGACTGACTGACAGAGAGACTGACTGACAGAGAGACTGACTGACAGAGAGACTGACTGACAGAGAAAGACAGACTGACTGGGACTGACTGAGAGAGACTGACTGGGACTGACTGAGAGAGACTGACTGGGACTGACTGACTGGGACTGACTGAGAGAGACTGACTGAGAGAGACTGACTGAGAGAGAGACTGACTGAGAGAGAGAGACTGACAGAGAGAGACAGAGAGAGAGAGACTGACAGACGGAGAGAGACTGACTGAGAGATTGACAGAGAGAGACTGACAGAGAAAGAGACTGACTGACTCAGAGAAGAGACTGACTGACTGAGACTGACAGAGAGAGACAGAGAGACTGACTGAGAGAGAGAGACTGACTGACTGAGAGACGGACTGACTGACAGACAGACAGACTGACTGACTGAGGAGAGAGAGACTTACAGAGAGAGAGACTGACAGAGAGAGACTGACTGACAGAGAGAGAGACTGACTGAGAGAGAGAGTCTGACTGACTGGGACTGACTGAGAGAGACTGACTGAGAGAGAGACTGAATGACTGACTCAGAGAGAGACTGACTGACAGAGAGACTGACAGAGGAGAGACTGACTGATTTAAAGAGACTGACAGAGAGAGAGACTGACAGAGAGAGAGACTGACGAGAGAGACTGACTGACAGAGACTGACTGACAGAGACTGACTGACAGAGACTGACTGACAGAGAGACTGACTGACAGAGAGACTGACTGACAGAGAGACTGATAGAGAGAGACTGACAGAGACTGACACTGAGAGAGACTGACACTGAGAGAGACTGACAGAGAGACTGACAGAGAGACTGACTGAGAGAGACTGACTGAGAGAGACTGACTGAGAGAGACTGACTGAGAGAGACTGACTGAGAGAGACTGACTGACAGAGAGACTGACTGACAGAGAGACTGACTGACAGAGAGACTGACTGACAGAGAGAGACTGACAGAGAGAGAGACTGACTGGGACTGACTGACTGGGACTGACTGAGAGAGACTGACAGAGAGAGACTGACTGACTGACTGACAGAGAGAGAGAGAGACTGACTGGGCGAGAGAGACTGACTGGGCGAGAGAGACTGACTGGCGAGAGAGACTGGACGAGAGAGACTGAGCGAGAGAGACTGGGCGAGAGAGACTGGGCGAGAGAGACTGACAGAGAGAGACTGACAGAGAGACTGACTGAGAGAGACTGACTGAGAGAGACTGACTGAGAGAGACTGACTGAGACTGACTGAGAGAGACTGACTGAGAGAGACTGACTGAGCGAGACTGACTGAGAGAGACTGACTGAGAGAGACTGACTGAGACTGACTGACTGAGAGAGACTGACTGAGAGAGACTGACTGAGAGAGACTGACAGAGAGAGACTGACAGAGAGAGACTGACAGAGAGAGAGACTGACTGACAGAGAGAGACTGACTGACAGAGAGAGACTGACTGACAGAGAGAGACTGACTGACAGAGAGAGACTGACTGACAGAGAGAGACTGACTGACAGAGAGAGACTGACAGAGAGAGAGACTGACTGACACAGAGAGAGAGACAGAGAGAAAGAGACTGACTGAGACTGACAGAGAGAGACAGAGAGACACTGACAGAGAGACTGACAGAGAGACTGACAGAGAGACTGACAGAGAGGACTGACAGAGGAGACTGACAGAGGAGACTGACAGAGAGAGAGACTGACAGAGAGAGAGACTGACAGAGAGAGAGACTGACTGACTGAGAGAGACTGACTGACTGAGAGAGACTGCACTGACTGAGAGAGAGACTGACTGACAGAGAGAGAGACTGACTGACTGAGAGAGAGACAGACTGACTGACTGAGAGAGAGACAGACTGACTGACTGAGAGAGAGACAGACAGACTGACTGACTGAGAGAGAGAGAGACTGACTGACAGAGAGAGAGACTGACAGAGAGTGAGACTGACTGAGAGAGAGACTGACTGACTGGGACTGACAGAGAGACTGACTGACAGAGAGACTGACTGAGAGAGAGACTGACTGAGAGAGAGACTGACTGACAGAGAGACTGACTGACGAGAGACTGACTGAGAGAGACTGACTGAGACGAGACTGACTGAAGCGAGACTGACTGAGAGAGACTGACTGAGAGAGAGACTGACTGAGAGAGACTGACAGAGAGAGAGACTGACTGACAGAGAGAGACTGACTGACAGAGAGAGACTGACTGACAGAGAGAGACTGACTGACAGAGAGAGACTGACTGACAGAGAGAGACTGACTGAGAGAGAGAGACTGACAGAGAGAGAGACTGACTGACACAGAGAGAGACTGACAGAGAGAGACAGAGACTGACTGAGACTGACAGAGAGAGACAGAGACTGACTGACAGAGAGAGAGACTGACAGAGAGACTGACTGAGAGACGACAGAGACGACTGACAGAGAGACTGACGAGAGAGACTGACAGAGAGACTGACAGAGAGACTGACAGAGAGACTGACAGAGAAGACTGACTAGAGAGAGAGACTGACTGACTGAGAGAGACTGACTGACTGAGAGAGACTGACTGACTGAGAGAGACTGCCTGACTGAGAGAGAGACTGACTGACTGAGAGAGAGACAGACTGACTGACTGAGAGAGAGACAGACTGACTGACTGAGGGAGAGACAGACAGACTGACTGACTGAGGAGAGAGAGACTGACTGACAGAGAGAGAGACTGACAGAGAGAGAGACTGACAGAGAGTGAGACTGACAGAGAGAGACTGACTGACTGGGACTGACAGAGAGACTGACTGAGAGAGAGACTGACTGAGAGAGACTGACTGACAGAGAGAGACTGACTGACAGAGAGACTGACTGACAGAAGAGACTGACAGAGAGAGACTGACTGATTGAGAGAGACTGACAGAGAGACTGAGCAGAGAGACTGACAGAGAGAGAGACTGACTGAGAGAGAGACTGACTGAGAGAGACTGACTGAGAGAGACTGACTGAGAGAGACTGACTGAGAGAGACTGACTGAGAGAGACTGACTGACAGAGAGACTGACTGACAGAGAGACTGATAGAGAGAGACTGACAGAGAGACTGACACTGAGAGAGAGACTGACTGACAGAGAGACTGACAGAGACTGACTGACAGAGAGACTGACTGACAGAGAGACTGACTGACAGAGACTGACTGACAGAGACTGACTGACAGAGACTGACTGACAGAGACTGACTGACAGAGACTGACTGACAGAGACTGACTGACAGAGAGACTGACTGACAGAGAGACTGACTGACAGAGAGAGAGACTGACTGACAGAGAGAAGACTGACAGAGAGAGACTGACTGGGACTGACTGACTGGGACTGACTGAGAGAGACTGACAGAGAGACTGACTGACTGACTGACAGAGAGAGACTGACTGACTGACAGAGAGAGAGAGACTGACTGGGCGAGAGAGACTGACAGAGAGAGAGACTGACAGAGAGAGAGAGAGACTGAGAGAGACTGACTGAGAGAGACTGACTGAGAGAGACTGACTGAGAGAGACTGACTGAGAGAGACTGACTGAGAGAGACTGACTGAGAGAGACTGACTGAGAGAGACTGACTGACAGAGAGACTGACTGAGAGAGACTGACTGAGAGAGACTGACTGAGAGAGACTGACTGAGAGAGACTGACTGAGAGAGACTGACTGAGAGAGACTGACTGAGAGAGACTGACTGAGCGAGACTGACTGAGCGAGACTGACTGAGCGAGACTGACTGAGAGAGACTGACTGAGCGAGACTGACTGAGAGAGAGACTGACTGAGAGAGAGACTGACTGAGAGAGAGACTGACTGAGAGAGAGACTGACTGACAGAGAGAGACTGACTGACAGAGAGAGACAGAGAGAGAGAGACTGACTGACACAGAGAGAGAGACTGACTGAGAGAGAGACTGAGAGAGAGATTGACAGAGAGAGACTGACTGACTCAGAGAAAGAGACTGACTGACTGAGACTGACAGAGAGAGAGACAGAGAGAGAGACGGAGAGAGAGACAGAGAGAGAGACAGAGAAAGAGACAGAGAGAGAGACTGACAAAGAGACAGAGAGAGAGACTGACAAAGAGACTGACAGAGAGACTGACAGAGAGACTGACAGAGAGACTGACAGAGAGACTGACAGAGAGAGAGACTGACAGAGAGACTGACACAGAGACTGACTGACAGAGAGACTGACTGACAGAGAGACTGATAGAGAGAGACTGATAGAGAGAGACTGACACAGAGAGACTGACTGACAGAGACTGACTGACAGAGACTGACTGACAGAGAGACTGACTGACAGAGAGACTGACTGACAGAGAGACTGACTGACAGAGAAAGACAGACTGACAGAGAAAGACAGACTGACTGGGACTGACTGAGAGAGACTGACTGGGACTGACTGAGAGAGAGACAGAGAGAGAGACAGAGAGAGAGACAGAGAGAGAGACTGACAGAGAGACTGACAGAGAGACTGACAGAGAGACTGACAGAGAGACTGACAGAGAGACTGACAGAGAGAGAGACTGAGAGAGAGACTGACTGAGAGAGACTGACAGAGAGAGAGACTGAGACTGACAGAGAGAGAGACTGAGAGAGAGACTGAGAGAGACTGACTGACTAAGAGAGACTGACAGAGAGAGACTGACTGACTAAGATAGAGAGACTGACTGAGAGACGGACTGACTGACTGAGGGAGAGAGAGACTGACTGACAGAGAGAGAGACTTACAGAGAGAGAGACTTACAGAGAGAGAGACTTACAGAGAGAGAGAGACTGACTGAGAGAGAGACTGACTGACTGGGACTGACAGAGAGACTGACTGAGAGAGAGACTGAATGACTGACTGAGAGAGACTGACTGACAGAGAGACTGACAGGGAGAGAGACTGACTGACAGAGACTGACTGAGAGAGAGGCTGACTAACAGACCGAGAGAGAGACTGACTGATTTAGAGAGACTGACAGAGAGACTGACAGAGAGACTGACAGAGAGACTGACAGAGAGAGACTGACAGAGAGAGACTGACAGAGAGAGACTGACAGAGAGAGACTGACAGAGAGAGACTGACAGAGAGAGACTGACACAGAGAGAGAGACTGACCGAGAGACTGACACAGAGAGAGAGACTGACTGAGAGAGACTGACAGAGAGAGAGAGACTGACTGAGAGAGACTGACAGAGAGACTGACAGAGAGACTGACTGACAGAGAAAGACTGACAGAGAGACTGACTGACAGAGAAAGACTGACAGAGAGAGAGACTGACAGAGAGAGAGAGAGACTGACTGGGACTGACTGACTGGGACTGACTGAGAGAGACTGACTGACAGAGAGAGACTGACAGAGAGAGACTGACTGACTGACAGAGAGAGACTGACTGACAGAGAGAGAGAGAGACTGACTGGGCGAGAGAGACTGACTGAGAGAGACTGACTGAGAGAGACTGACTGAGAGAGACTGACTGAGAGAGACTGACTGACAGAGAGACTGACTGACAGAGAAAGACTGACAGAGAGAGACTGACAGAGAGAGACTGACAGAGAGAGACTGACAGAGAGACTGACTAAGAGAGACTGACTGAGAGAGACTGACAGAGAGACTGACTGACAGAGACTGACTGACAGAGAGAGACTGACTGACAGAGAGAGACTGACTGACAGAGAGAGACTGACTGACAGAGAGAGACTGACAGAGAGAGAGAGACACAGAGAGAGAGACAGAGAGAGAGAGACAGAGAGAGAGAGACTGACAGAGAGAGAGAGACTGACAGAGAGAGAGAGACTGAGAGAGAGATTGACAGAGAGAGACTGACTGACTCAGAGAAAGAGATTGACTGACTGAGACTGACAGAGAGAGACAGAGAGAGAGACTGACAGAGAGACTGACAGAGAGAGAGACTGAGAGAGAGACTGACTGAGAGAGACTGACTGACTGAGAGAGAGACTGACTGACTGAGAGAGAGACTGACTGACTGAGAGACGGACTGACTGACTGACAGACTGACTGAGGGAGAGAGAGACTGACAGAGAGAGAGACTTACAGAGAGAGAGACTTACAGAGAGAGAGACTGACTGAGAGAGAGACTGACTGACTGGGACTGACAGAGAGACTGACTGAGAGAGAGACTGAATGACTGACTGACAGAGACTGACTGACAGAGAGACTGACTGACAGAGACTGACTGAGAGAGAGGCTGACTAACAGACAGAGAGAGAGACTGACTGATTTAGAGAGACTGACAGAGAGACTGACAGAGAGAGACTGACCGAGAGAGACTGACACAGAGAGAGAGACTGACTGAGAGACTGACACAGAGAGAGAGACTGACTGAGAGAGACTGACAGAGAGACTGACTGACAGAGAAAGACTGACAGAGAGAGAGACTGACAGAGAGAGAGAGAGACTGACTGACTGGGACTGACTGAGAGAGACTGACAGAGAGAGACTGACTGACTGACAGAGAGAGACTGACAGAGAGAGACTGACTGACAGAGAGAGAGAGACTGACTGACAGAGAGAGAGAGAGACTGACTGACAGAGAGAGAGAGAGACTGACTGGGCGAGAGAGACTGACAGAGAGAATGACTGACAGAGAGAGACACTGACTGAGAGAGACTGACTGAGAGAGACTGACTGAGAGAGACTGACTGACAGAGAGACTGACTGACAGAGAGAGACTGACTGAGAGAGACTGACTGACAGAGAGACTGACTGACAGAGAGAGACTGACTGAGAGACACTGACAGAGAGAGAGAAAGACTGACTGACAGAGAGAGACTGACTGAGAGAGACTGACTAAGAGAGACTGACTGAGAGAGACTGACTGAGAGAGACTGACTGAGAGAGACTGACTGAGAGAGAGACTGACTGAGAGAGAGACTGACTGAGAGAGAGACTGACTGAGAGAGAGACTGACTGAGAGAGAGACTGACTGAGAGAGACTGACAGAGAGAGACTGACTGAAAGAGAGAGACTGACTGAAAGAGAGAGACTGACTGACTGAAAGAGAGAGACTGACTGACTGAGAGAGAGAGACTAATAGAGAGAGAGACTGACCTGCAGAGAGAGACTGACTGTAGGAGAGTAGGATCTGCTTCACATGGGTACCCCCACTTTTTGCTGATGCTTCACTGGTTTTCGACATTATTCTGGCTGGGGCCCTGCTATTCAGAACCCCAGCCTAGCTGTTTCCTCTTTAAAAGGGTCTCCATGTGCCTTAGGCACATCACTGATTGGGATCTGGAGTGCCCTTATAAGTCCCTAGTATATGGTATACTATGTACCAAGGGCATAGGTACCTCAGAGGCCTGCCAGGGGCTGCAGCATATATTATGCCACCCCTGGAAGGCCATCCAAACTGACACCACAGGTCTGCTACTGCAGCCTGGGTAAGGTGGTGCATGCACCCCTTACTGTGGTATAGGTTACCTATATCACTAAAAGCATACACACATATAAACCTATAAGTCACTCCTAAGGCAGGCCTTATCAATCCTAAAGGCAGAGTGCATGGTTCCTATGTGAGAGGGTGCCCCTGCATGAGCAGGGCCCCTCTGCAGCGTTCGGAGACCATCTCTGATGCTGTTTGTAGTGCAGCCTGACCATATACTCTTAAGCGCATTATATCCTCGCGGTAAAATGCTAACTTTGGAATGGCTGCACCTAAACATGTCGTGTTTGGTGTCAAACATCTTGGAATACTACCCCCCGCCAATCCTGGCGGCGGGGGTAGCATTCCACCCTTCTAGAGGGAAAGGCATGTTAACTCTGACGAGTCCGGTAACTTCTTTCCAGAGCCCTGGCATCACAAAATGGATGCTGCTGCCACAGACACGAGTCTGGCCTCCTGCTGCTGGACGAAACTCCGGCAGGGGAGGCCTGGACAATAGGTTTCCTGTCCCAGGGAGGTGTGACCACCTCCCCAGACAGGACAATGTGTATTGGGGCTGGGCGGGAGCACTTTCGGGTGCTTTGAAGTCCTGCACTGGGGGCACATTTGGTGTCCCTGTGCATACCCCAGTTCAAACCGGATCAGGGGCTCGCAGCCCCTGCTTTGGCGCGAACTGGACAAAGGGAAAGGGGTGTAGCCACCCCTCTGCCCTGACCCACCCATAGGTGGGGCCACAGAGTAGTCCATCCCCTATTTTTAGAATAAAGGTAGGAACCCAGTCCTTAGGACTTTAGATTATACCTGGACGAAACTCTGACACTGAATCCTGGACCTTCGACGCTCTACGACAAGATTAGAGGACTGAAGAATCTCCCTTGGGGTCAAGGAGTGACTCCCCTGCTTGGCAGGCACCAAAGAAGCATCTGTCCGGTTCGCATCACTGAAGCTCCCGTCGGACGCCGAAGTCATCGCATCACCAGAGGTGGATTCTCAGACTTCCCTGAGGCTACCCTGAGTCCCCAGCAAAGCTGAGGCCCGTGGCTATCGTGGGTGACTTGAGACCGTGACCCCTGGACACCGAGCACACTTGCAAGTGCACCATCTTCTGGGTCTCCCAAGAAGTCGTGCTTTGGGCTCCGAGTAGCCCTAGCCTCCAGCACCACCTGCACCGAAGATCACTGGCCCCCACTCCACGAGTGTCCTGTAAGCCAGCTCCAACGTGCGGCGTCACGAGGCTCCTTCGCGGTCGCTAGCCCGTTGGCTAGTAGCCCTTAACGAAGGCCAATCTTTTCTTTACTTGGCATCCTGGTTGCTCCAGGCCTGCCCTCACTTACCCTCGCTGGGTGAGTTCCCCAGACCTTGCTGGTCTGCATCATCGACGATCTACATCTTACTCGAGACTTGCCGTTGCCAAGGCTTGTTGGGTCCAATCCTGGTCGCCGACACCTCAGCACTCGACAGACATCGAGCACCAGCCCGAATCCTGCTCCTGGTCGCCGACAACGCCTCCCGGACCTCGTGGCTGAAGAGTCAAGACGACCGTCACCGCACCTGAAGCACTCGACATCGGTGGGCATCTGTCCATCGCCTTCCTGGTCACTGGCTAGTGACCCAGACTCTGTCCCCTCTGCTTTCAGGTTCTTCAGAACTCCGATCCACTCTTGGATCCACCCGGACACTTTTCTCCTGGTCGCCAGCAGCACTTTGCAGCAGATCGCCATACGAAACGACGACGAAACCCGACCCCGAAAGGCACCTATGCACCCGGCTTCCCTGGGTGAGGTAACACGAGTACTCCGGTGCTCCCGTGGGTAGAGACTCTTCAAAGTCCTAGATCTCAAAGGGTTTTGTCCTAGTCCTCTTTTAAGTGTCCCTTTCCTCTATTTTCCCGATCCCGACTTTCTCCATAGAAGTTAACGGCGTATCGCGGTTGTGTATTTACACTGCACGCGTCTCCCGTGGGTCCCCTGTGTCACTACCTTGGGTGGTTCCTTGTGGTCCAAGCACTTCTAGAGGCTCTAGGCCTAGTGTCTAGTTCAGTCGTGGTTCGCATACCACTTTATTGGTATATGGTTTGGTACGCCCCTAGGGCCCAAACGTGTATTTGTGCTATTACTGTGATTTAAGATCTTATAACCTATGTACTTCGAACTCTAGCCTCATAAAGAGACTAGAGGGGTGTGTTTAGTAATAAATACATATATTTTGAATATATACCTGGTGTGGTGCTCTTTCATTTGGTCACTCAAGAGATTATAGACTGGTAAAACAAGCTGCTTTACATTCCTTCAAGACTTAGCCTGAAGGCTGCTCTCCATAGCTACCACTAGGATAGCTTTCAATAAGGTTGTCTTTAACCTACCTACCATAAGAGTCGATTTGGACTGGTGCAAGGTGCCCACTATAATTAGTGGACAGCATATGCCAGGCCAACTTCTCACATTGGTGTGCAGCGTGTGGGATTCCAGCTTGCTATTGTTTTACCAGATAATCTCAATTGAATTGATCAACTGAAAACCACTAAAGGTACCTAAGGTACATATAATTTAAGCTTAGAATAACAGTAAGTTCTACTGAACTTAGAGTTGTGTGTTAAGGGATAGCACAACCCTTTCTACAACTCAAGAGAGTTTAGTAGGCCACACTAGAGTAGGTAGTGCATACACCACACCACACTAGTAATGTCTTTAAAAGCAGGATCCAAAGATGCCTTGCAGGAAGCCATGGAGCTTCCACCCTCCAAGTATGACACACTCCCATTCTTGGAATTGAGAGCTTTGTGTAACGTGAGGAAATTAAGGACAGGCCAAAGTCCCACCACCCAACACCTCCAGGAGTTGTTGGTGGCTTATGATCTTAGTAAGTCCTCAGAGACTGAAGGGGTAGGAGCAGAGGGTGGGCCAGCAGATGAGGAAGGGGCCAGGGGTACCACAACCCCCAGCCCCCTCTGAAACTGACCAGGAGGGTGACAATGACCCTGACCTGGAAAACCCAATCCCTTCTGGGGAAGATGAAGATGAGGATCTAGAGAACCACACCTTTGTCCCCCCAGGAAGGATTATGAGTGTGCTCAGAAAGTCTAGGTCTCCTTCTCAGGAGTCTAACCACTCTGGCACCTCAATAGGGAGCTCTGTTTCTTCTCACAGGAGGGAATCCTCTCATGAGAGAAGAAAGAGACTGGTCCAGTATGAGGAAACTCAACTAGAGATCAGGAAGAAGCAATTGGCTTTAGATAGAGAATCCCTAGATCTCCTTAGAGAGAGAAGAAAGTTGGGACTAGAGTCCCATGGTGGCAGCCATGTCCCTAGAGATAGGGAAAGGTCCTATGACCATAGGAACCTGAGCAAGATTGTCCCTCCCTACCAGAGTGGGGATGATATCCACAAATGGATAACTGCTTTAGAGAGGGCCTGTAAAGTACAGAAGGTCCCTCAGGAGCAGTGGGCAGCAATCTTGTGGCTCTCCTTTGCTGACAAAGGTAGAGACAAGCTCCTCACTGTTAGAGAGGAGGATGCTGACAATTACAAGGTCTTGAAGAGTGCTCTTATTGATGGGTTTGGCCTAACCACTGAACAGTACAGGTTGAAGTTCAGAGACACCCAAAAAGCACAGACTCAAGACTGGGTAGACTATGTGGATTGTTCTGCCAAGGCTCTGGAAGGCTGGTTGATGGGCAGTAAGGTGTGTGACTTCTCAGGATTGTATAATCTGATAATGAGGGAGCAGATTCTTAATAACTGTCAAAATCAGCTGTTGCATCAGTACCTGGTTGACTCTGATCTGACCTCTCCCCAAGAATTGGGAAAGAAGGCAGACAAATGGGTCAGAACCAGGGTGAAGCAGAAGGTACAGAACCAAGGTGGGGAAACCAAGAAGCAAGATGCTAAGAACTCTGACAAGGGTGGGGAGAAGGGTAAAGATCAAAAGTCTTCATCAGGCCCCCAAAAATCTTCTTCTGGTGGGGATTCCCAGTCTACCAAGGGTAAAGGCCAAAGAAAACCATGGTGCAAGGTCTGTAAGCAAAAGACCCACTGGACCAGTGATTGCACCAAGTCCAAAGACTCCAGTCCAGCACCCACCAATGCCCCTAAGGCACCTGTTCCCCCTAGTACAGTTGGTGGAAGTGCTCCAGCAAAGGGTTTAGTAGGGTTCACCCTGGGAACTGAGTTGGGCTCTGACCTAGTTAGAGAACTGACTCAGGCTGTGTTAGTCTGTGATGGAGGCATGGATGTGCCCTCCTCTATGAGTCCCAGTAATCTGGGCAAGTACAGACAACAGCCTTTAATCAATGGACGAGAGGCTTTGGCATTTAGGGACACAGGGGCAAGTGTCACAATGGTGACACAAGACCTTGTGCTACCTGGGCAAGTTATGCTTGGTGAAATGTACCAAGTGACCAATGCTAGCAATGTCAGAACAGACCATACTCTGGCAGTTGTTAACTTCTCCTGGGGAGGGGTAACTGGCCTTAAGAAGGTTGTGGTAAGTGCAAACCTACCAGTCGAATGCTTGCTTGGCAATGACTTAGAGACTTCTGCTTGGGCAGAAGTGGAGCTCAGGACCCATGCAGAAATGCTGGGGATCCCTGCAGATGTGTTTGCTGTGACCAGGTCACAAGCCAAAATGTCTAGCACTGAACAGGCCTTGGATTCTGGAAGAATGGACCAAGTGCCTTCCAAGAGGAGGAGTAGTAGGGTTAAGGCAGTGCCTTCCCCTTGGCTCAGGAGGAAGATCAGTCCCTTGAGGGGGATGATCTCAGCCCTGAAGAAGGAACTGTCCCAGAGGAACTTGAACCTGACCAGGTTGAGTTCTTGGGGACAGGGGGACCTTCTAGGGCAGATCTGAGCCAGGAGCAGCAGAGCTGCCCCTCCCTTGAACCCCTCAGACAGCAAGCTGCTGCTGAGGCTGCTGGGAAAGCTAGTGGTCCCCATACAGTGTATTGGGATGATGGACTCCTGTACTCAGAGAGTAGAGACCCCAAGCCTGGTGCTACCAGGAGGTTGGTAATACCTTTGAAGTTCAGGGGCTTCCTATTGACCCTAGCCCATGATATTCCCTTAGCAGGACACCTGGGCCAGAACAAGACTTGGGACAGAATTGTCCCTCACTTTCACTGGCCCCACATGTCTGAAGACAGTAAGGAGTTTTGTCGCTCCTGTGTAACCTGCCAAGCCAGTGGCAAAGCAGGTGGCACTACAAAGGCCCCCTGATACCACTACCTGTGGTGGGGGTGCCCTTTGAGAGGGTAGGGATTGACATTGTTGGTCCCATGGATCCCCAAACAGCCTCTGGGCACAGGTTTATCCTGGTGGTAGTGGATCATGCCACCAGGTACCCAGAAGCTATTCCCCTCAGGACCACTACAGCACCTGTGGTGGCAAGGGCCCTCCTGGGAATCTTCTCAAGAGTGGGCTTTCCTAAGGAGGTAGTATCAGACAGGGGTGCTAACTTCATGTCTGGGTACTTAAAAGCAATGTGGAAGGAGTGTGGAGTGACTTATAAGTTCACCACACCCTATCACCCACAATGCAATGGTTTAGTTGAGAGATTCAACAAAACCTTGAAGGGCATGATTAAAGGGCTCCCAGAAAAGCTTAGGCGTAGATGGGACATACTCTTGCCCTGCCTTTTATTCGCATATAGGGAGGTGCCTCAGAAGGGGGTTGGTTACAGCCCTTTTGAACTTCTGTTTGGCCACCCTGTGAGGGGTCCACTGTGCTTGGTGAAGGAAGGATGGGAGTTACCTCTCAAGCCCCCAAAGCAAGATATAGTGGACTATGTACTTGGTCTCCGCTCCAGGATGGCTGAGTACATGAAAAAGGCAACCAAAAACCTTGAGGCTAGCCAGGAACTTCAGAAGGCCTGGCATGACCAAAAGGCTGTTCTGACTGTGTACCAGCCAGGACAGAAGGTGTGGGTGTTGGAGCCAGTGGCCCCAGCAGCTCTCCAAGACAAATGGAGTGGACCCCACACTATTGTTGAGCAGAAGGGTGAGGTCACTTACTTAGTGGACCTGGGAACACCCAGGAGTCCCCAAAGGGTTCTCCATGTCAACAGACTAAAGCCATATGTGGACAGGGCAGACATGGGCTTGCTCATGGCTACTGATGAAGGGCAGGAGGAAGAGAGTGACCCACTCCCTGACCTGCTCTCACAGAACCCTGACGATGGGTCAGTTGATGGTGTAGCCTTGGCAGGCAGCCTCACTACCCAGCAACAAACTGATTGCAGGCAAGTCCTCAATCAGTTTAGACATATGTTTTCACTGACACCCAGTCAGACCACCTGGTGCACTCATGAAGTGGACACTGGGGACAGTCTGCCTATTAAAAACAAGATTTATAGGCAACCTGACCATGTCAGGGACTGTATCAGGACTGAAGTCCAGAAAATGTTGGAGTTGGGAGTAATTGAACCCTCAGATAGCCCTTGGGCTAGTCCAGTAGTCCTGGTACCGAAACCTCACACCAGTGGTGGGAAAAGAGAGATGAGGTTTTGTGTAGACTACAGGGGTCTCAATGCAGTCACTAGGACTGATGCCCATCCCATACCCAGGGCAGATGAGCTCATAGATACTTTGGCCTCTGCCAAATATCTCAGCACATTTGACCTAACAGCTGGCTACTGGCAGATCAGACTAGCTGATACTGCAAAGCCCAAAACAGCATTTTCAACCCCTAGTGGGCATTATCAATTTGTGGTAATGCCCTTTGGTCTGAAAAATGCACCTGCCACTTTCCAGAGGTTGGTGAACACAGTTCTCACAGGACTGGAAGCCTATAGTGCAGCTTATCTAGATGATATTGCTGTCTTTAGCTCCACCTGGGAGGATCACCTGGTCCACCTCAGGAATGTTTTACAGGCCCTGCAAAAGGCAGGCCTGACTATCAAGGCCACTAAGTGCCAGATAGGGCAGAGTCAGGTTGTGTACCTGGGCCACCTTGTGGGTGGAGGCCAGGTTCAACCTTTGCAGAGCAAGATCCAGACCATCATGGACTGGACTGCTCCCACTACCCAGACTCAGGTGAGAGCCTTCTTAGGCCTGACTGGGTACTATAGGAGATTTGTCAAGGGGTATGGATCAATAGTGACACCCTTGAATGACTTAACTTCTAAGAAAATGCCCAAAAAGGTTCAGTGGACAGCTAGCTGTCAAAAGGCATTTGATGACCTCAAGCAGGCCATGTGCACTGCTCCAATTCTGCAGAGTCCTGATTACTCCAAAAAGTTCATTGTTCAAACAGATGCATCTGAATTGGGGGTAGGGGCTGTACTGTCACAATTGAATGAAGAAGGTCAGGATCAGCCAGTAGCTTTTATTAGCAGAAGGCTGACCCCTAGAGAGAAACGTTGGTCAGCCATAGAGAGGGAGGCCTTTGCTGTGGTCTGGGCTCTGAAGAAGTTGAGGCCATACTTGTTTGGTACACACTTCCTGGTTCAGACAGACCATAAGCCCCTCTTATGGCTAAAACAAATGAAGGGTGAAAACCCCAAACTGCTTAGGTGGTCCATTTCCCTACAGGGGATGGACTTTACAGTGGAACATAGGCCTGGGAGTAACCATGCGAATGCAGATGGACTCTCTAGGTATTTCCACTTAGAACATGAAGACTTAACTGGGCAAGGTTAGTTTAATGTCCCTACGTTTGGGGGGGGTTGTGTAGGAGAGTAGGATCTGCTTCACATGGGTACCCCCACTTTTTGCTGATGCTTCACTGGTTTTCGACATTAGTCTGGCTGGGGCCCTGCTATTCAGAACCCCAGCCTAGCTGTTTCCTCTTTAAAAGGGTCTCCATGTGCCTTAGGCACATCACTGATTGGGATCTGGAGTGCCCTTATAAGTCCCTAGTATATGGTATACTATGTACCAAGGGCATAGGTACCTCAGAGGCCTGCCAGGGGCTGCAGCATATATTATGCCACCCCTGGAAGGCCATCCAAACTGACACCACAGGTCTGCTACTGCAGCCTGGGTAAGGAGGTGCATGCACCCCTTACTGTGGTATAGGTCACCTATATCACTAAAAGCATACACACATATAAACCTATAAGTCACTCCTAAGGCAGGCCTTATCAATCCTAAAGGCAGAGTGCATGGTTCCTATGTGAGAGGGTGCCCTTGCATGAGCAGGGCCCCTCTGCAGCGTTCGGAGACCATCTCTGATGCTGTTTGTAGTGCAGCCTGACCATATACTCTTAAGCGCATTATATCCTCGCGGTAAAATGCTAACTTTGGAATGGCTGCACCTAAACATGTCGTGTTTGGTGTCAAACATCTTGGAATACTACCCCCCGCCAATCCTGGCGGCGGGGGTAGCATTCCACCCTTCTAGAGGGAAAGGCATGTTAACTCTGACAAGTCCGGTAACTTCTTTCCAGAGCCCTGGCATCACAAAATGGATGCTGCTGCCACAGACACGAGTCTGGCCTCCTGCTGCTGGACGAAACTCCGGCAGGGGAGGCCTGGACAATAGGTTTCCTGTCCCAGGGAGGTGTGACCACCTCCCCAGACAGGACAATGTGTATTGGGGCTGGGCGGGAGCACTTTCGGGTGCTTTGAAGTCCTGCACTGGGGGCACATTTGGTGTCCCTGTGCATACCCCAGTTCAAACCGGATCAGGGGCTCGCAGCCCCTGCTTTGGCGCGAACTGGACAAAGGGAAAGGGGTGTAGCCACCCTCTGCCCTGACCCACCCATAGGTGGGGCCACAGAGTAGTCCATCCCCTATTTTTAGAATAAAGGTAGGAACCCAGTCCTTAGGACTTTAGATTATACCTGGACGAAACTCTGACACTGAATCCTGGACCTTCGACGCTCTACGACAAGATTAGAGGACTGAAGAATCTCCCTTGGGGTCAAGGAGTGACTCCCCTGCTTGGCAGGCACCAAAGAAGCATCTGTCCGGTTCGCATTACTGAAGCTCCCGTCGGACGCCGAAGTCATCGCATCACCAGAGGTGGATTCTCAGACTTCCCCGAGGCTACCCTGAGTCCCCAGCAAAGCTGAGGCCCGTGGCTATCGTGGGTGACTTGAGACCGTGACCCCTGGACACCGAGCACACTGTGCAAGTGCACCATCTTCTGGGTCTCCCAAGAAGTCGTGCTTTGGGCTCCGAGTAGCCCTAGCCTCCAGCACCACCTGCACCGAAGATCACTGGCCCCCACTCCACGAGTGTCCTGTAAGCCAGCTCCACGTGCGGCGTCACGAGGCTCCTTCGCGGTTGCTAGCCCGTTGGCTAGTAGCCCTTGACGAAGGCCAATCTTTTCTTTACTTGGCATCCTGGTTGCTCCAGGCCTGCCCTCACTTACCCTCGCTGGGTGAGTTCCCCAGACCTTGCTGGTCTGCATCATCGACGATCTTCATCTTACTCGAGACTTGCCGTTGCCAAGGCTTGTTGGGTCCAATCCAGTCGCCGACACCTCAGCACTCGACAGCCATCGAGCCACCAGCCCGAATCCTGCTCCTGGTCGCCGACAACGCCTCCCGGACCTCGTGGCTGAAGAGTCAAGACGACCGTCACCGCACCTGAAGCACTCGACATCGGTGGGCATCTGTCCATCGCCTTCCTGGTCACTGGCTAGTGACCCAGACTCTGTCCCCTCTGCTTTCAGGTTCTTCAGAACTCCGATCCACTCTTGGATCCACCCGGACACTTTTCTCCTGGTCGCCAGCAGCACTTTGCAGCAGATCGCCATACGAAACGACGACGAAACCCGACCCCGAAAGGCACCTATGCACCCGGCTTCCCTGGGTGAGGTAACACGAGTACTCCGGTGCTCCCGTGGGTAGAGACTCTTCAAAGTCCTAGATCTCAAAGGGTTTTGTCCTAGTCCTATTTTAAGTGTCCCTTTCCTCTATTTTCCCGATCCCGACTTTCTCCATAGAAGTTAACGGCGTATCGCGGTTGTGTATTTACACTGCACGCGTCTCCCGTGGGTCCCCTGTGTCACTACCTTGGGTGGTTCCTTGTGGTCCAAGCACTTCTAGAGGCTCTAGGCCTAGTGTCTAGTTCAGTCGTGGTTCGCATACCACTTTATTGGTATATGGTTTGGTACGCCCCTAGGGCCCAAACGTGTATTTGTGCTATTACTGTGATTCAAGATCTTATAACCTATGTACTTCGAACTCTAGCCTCATAAAGAGACTAGAGGGGTGTGTTTAGTAATAAATACATATATTTTGAATATATACCTGGTGTGGTGCTCTTTCATTTGGTCACTCAAGAGATTATAGACTGGTAAAACAAGCTGCTTTACATTCCTTCAAGACTTAGCCTGAAGGCTGCTCTCCATAGCTACCACTAGGATAGCTTTCAATAAGGTTGTCTTTAACCTACCTACCATAAGAGTCGATTTGGACTGGTGCAAGGTGCCCACTATAATTAGTGGACAGCATATGCCAGGCC